>VNWX01002229.1:0-12636 GCA_009869905.1 Ceratophysella communis | reverse complement strand
TAGGTAACCTACTTGTTTTATCCAGTAGTCTAATAATTCATGTTATGTTCCTTTGCGCATCTTGGCTACTGGCGCAATGAAGCTCAAACAGTAAACTTAACTAAAATTAGACGCCAGACCAAAATAAATGCTACAGGCCTAAATACAATTAATTAAATAATATTAAGCATTATATACATTATCCAAGAATCCGTAAAAACCAAACAAAAGATCCCTCGAGCATGGACCGGATCGCCATATTGTGGGCAGTTGAATGAAAAAGCTTGTAAATACAACACAAGGAGCATGCGAGGCTGCTGATGAAAAATATGCTGTAAAACGCGTGCCTTTTCACAACCTGAATTAAACCTTATGGTTTAACGTGGTTCAGCACCTGGATATCACGTTGCGTATCAAATGAAACATTGCTTTACCGCTACAGCGGCACGGACGCAAAAGCCTGTCTCTGTACACTGCAGTTACGGTTAAGTTAAGATCGCATGCCGGATGTGCAAATTAGTTAGCCTAAACCACAGAAGATTTCCATCCAATAACAAATTCCAAATCGGAGATTATAAACAGAAAAGAAAGTCAAAATTTGGAAAATAGATAAATGTACTTACTGCCCATGTTGAGCGAGGTGGTATTGGGAGGGCTTGTAGGCAAAGCAAGTGGTGCTCAAGTGACCTGCAGGGCTGTGGACAGAAGTCTGTCCACTTGCTACTCGTCCAACGTCTGTTCTGTTGCGGAACTAACGGAACCCGTGTGTGCCTCAGAAGAACCACGACGACAGAATGGGCAACAACAGCAGGAGCTTCCTCCTCCGTCCCGTTGTAAGTGAGTGTCAAGTGGCCGAATGCTGCGGAGCAGGAATGCCAACTCGGTTGCGTTGGAAGCTTCTCAGCCGGCACTTGCACGTCAAGCAACTGCAATGTGGAACCTACGCTCCTATGCACAGCCACTCATTCGCTATAGATAGATATGCCATATGCCCTACACTACTACACCCTGCTTTACTTCGTGCTATGCTCAGCTCTATTTTGGCACAGAGATTATTGGACTGTTGTGCTGTGCTGTGGACATGGAATAGAAAGTGAGCGACCGCTCAGCCTACACGTCACCCAATGCTCCTGCCAACACAGCCAACTAGGTAACCTACTTGTTTTATCCAGTAGTCTAATAATTCATGTTATGTTCCTTTGCGCATCTTGGCTACTGGCGCAATGAAGCTCAAACAGTAAACTTAACTAAAATTAGACGCCAGACCTTGTGCTGTGCTGTGGACATGGAATAGAAAGTGAGCGACCGCTCAGCCTACACGTCACCCAATGCTCCTGCCAACACAGCCAACTCGATCCAACCGCGAACAAGTTCAAATCTCTATCCCACACGCACGGCGGCCCCGGCCCTTTCTTAGCCCTAGCCCTCCTATCCCTCCAATAATAAGGAGCGTCCTTTTCTTAATCACATCGCATCATATCATATCATGCCAAATAAACCATTTATTCTTATGGTATGGATAGTTAAAATTAAGTCGAGGCAGTGTCTCGACTATTTAGTAGGTACCTTGTCCTTTCGCCCTGTTTTACGCATTGGGAAAAGCGTCTCGGCAATGAAGACTTCAGAATGTAAATAAACACGAGCTATTATCAAAGTTTTCAAAGTCGACTTACTATTACTATATGACTAAAGTTAAAGTTGCAACTAAATACATAAATATAATGCATGAGTATTGACTGATTACGTAATTAGTTTGGTAACATAAGTGAACAAAAAGCTCAGCCTTTTGTAAGCATTAAGTTTAGCAATTACTAAGTACAAAACCATGGAAGACATTTTTCTTTTGGCTTTGGCTCTGAGGGTAACGATAAGTCAGTGATTGAGTATAAAGTATGACTATGTTAATTAAAAGCGCTTGCATTTGACATGCTGGGAGAGGGAGATGAGTATTCGAGTAATTATAGGTTAACGTTCTCAGTCTCATTTGTGAATTTGCTAGCTGAGATTTAGGACTTTAGCTTTAGGACATAGAAATGCCGTCCAAATTGATACGGGAATGTGATATATGAAATGGATATCTTTAAAGTTCCACTTTTTCTTCGATATTCGGATTCGCATCTCTGGGTTTCGGTTCACAATCACACCGGACACCAGTGTGGAGTTTCTGAGGCTTGACCAACTCCATTTCCGGACTTATTACAACGGGGCCTGCGAGGCGCCGTGACCATTCCTAGAAAATATATGGAACAGAGCATCTTAATTACAGTACAGCTCATCAAGGAAACATGAATAATGGACTGATCTGATGAGCTTTTACCTTGTAGAGCGTGACATAATAACACAAAACGTCGACCGGCATCAAATGATCCTGGGCATATTTTCTGCCATTTCGTCCAATAGCCTTTGCTTTGTCATCGTTCACCAGGGCCCATTTGATCTTGTCCACCAAATCCCCAAGTCCACTTTTGACAGGAATGTAGTGAACCCAGGGCTTTAAGTCCGAATAGAAATGTTCGATATATTTCGAGTGCACCTTGAATGTCACGGCGTCACCCGCCAAGAGGAACGGAAATCTGTATGCTGCCACTGTTCCATCAAGGTTCAGCTGATACTTGTACTGTGAGAAGAAAACCAGCATAAAATCAATTCATTTAAAACGTTAATTACTTCAAATTTTTGGGAAATAAGACTTACATCAAAGAACCTGAAGAAAGATACTGGCTCCTGTTTCGGGCCGTAGATGTGTTCCTGGTCACGGAAGAAGAAGAAGTTGGTGAGGGAGACGTTGAAGAGGTCAGGGTGCTCTCTGCCCATGTGAATCAGATCCAGTCGCTCCTGTCTCGAGTCACGTCCACGCCAGAATAACTTGGGAATCTTGTCTTCCCATTCGACTTCCGTGTTCGATTGAACTGTCATCATGTCCAGTGTAACCCTAGCAGATGAAATCAGGAATACTTGTGTAAAAATGAAAAGTGCATGCAAAAGAGTAGGAACTCGATTTTTGCAAAAATATATTGTTACCTGCCCATTGCTTCCAGCGAAGCTTCTGTCAGTTCGTAGGTGGGCAGCAAAATGTCATAAGTGTCGTTAGTTTTGCACCAGGACCAAATTGGGATTGGGTCAGGTATTCTTTTCTTATCGACTAAGGGCCAGTCTCCCAGATTTCATGATGAACTCAAAGTCGGGTAAGTACAACTTCCGTGTAAATGACTGCAGAATAGCGTCCGGGAAAATATGGAAGCCCACGTGCTCACCGTAGCACTTCCGGTAGACCTGCACAATATATGAGGTCCAGTAAAGCATTAACCACATTTAATTTCATGTTTGTTAAGAGGTGATTCATGTTCAGAATTCAACACGCGATCGAAAGGAAGTCTCACCTGGTTATTTGTGACAGCATAATGACAAAAACTGTGGCTTCTTGGCAAATGGAACTTTTCAATAGTCCTTTGAAGCACAGTTTCAAAATGAACGGAAGCTTTGGGAAAGGGTCTTAGATCTCTTTCCATTTGCTCGTAGCGAGTAGGACATTTCAGCTTTTCAGTCCAGTCATCTAGTTCATACTGTGGACAATTGCATTGATCAGGATGAACAGGGGCTGAAAACAAAAATGCAAAGCCTGTCATGGTCCAAATTCAATGAGAATGAGTTCAATGTTCAATTCGAGCTAATTCTTACCAGTGAAAATATATGGAGATTTGGCGAGATGACGACTCAGATAAGTAACGATGATTCTGAAATTTGTTCGACAAGATCTGGTACAACTTATAGCGAACTATGAAACTTCCATCCTTTCTGTCAAGAATATTTGTGTAGATCTGTCGATCGCCGTCACAGTCAATACGAATTTTGAGGTCATCCGCAAAGCCCACTGAACTGTTCAATCTGTAAATCAGAAACCGGATAGAATAGGCAAATGGAGAACATAGGCAGTAAATAATTTAATATGCTTTTACTTTTGTCCGTCCGTTCCAACGAAATGGATATAAAAATATCGTGAAGGAAGCACGATTTCAGTGGGCAGAAGTCCAGGACCCCAGATCAGAGATGCGGATGGATCAAGCTTTAATTTGTTATCCTCAGCTTTATGATCAATGTTTTGAATAAGTACAAAATTGTCTGTATCCACAATTGCATCGCGTAAAAGAGATTCAGAGCGTGAAACGGAAATACAAATCGTAATAAGTACGAAGAATAGGCATTCTGACGACTTCAGGCAATCTCGGAGTCTGGGTCGAACGATGGAGTAAACCCGGCTTCGGTATACCTAATCAAAATATCAATAAACTTACTTTAGATTCACCGACAGCAAGAACAAATACACTGATAAACAAGCGATTACGAAAGCGAATAGTATAGAGGGTTACCATTTTGTCTCTTATGGATTACTTTCCGGACAGAATCTTTATCGCAGTTATTCTTCCCGATTCTTCCATCAACTGAACGATTGACCAGCACGTAGCATAATCTTTTTGTCACGCGTTGCCAACATTTGGTGCTTTACATTCATTTTGTATTCCTAAATACCACATGACAGAACTGCTGATAGATGATAGACGTAGGCAAGTCAGGACAGTTTATAATCCTGTAAACCTGTAAACGTCTGTGTCGCAAAAAAGAGCTTCGAATCAGTAATGTGCCGCTGAAGACAAATTTAAGCCTAAATGAAAAATTAGAAAATAAAATTCAGTAACAATGGTAATGGTTGATACATACAATTTAGTAATTCGTAATTTTGTAAAAGGCCAAGCGATCTCATATAGCGCTTGATATTAGTTTTATTGTTACCTGGACTAGACAGTCAACAATTAGCGTCAATGGTCAACGGTAACTGGTTTTCAAAGAAAGGCGTGATCGAAATGCAAGTGGTATCTACCACCACCGGAACCGGAAGTGTCGAGCGGTATGTGATATTCGATGCTGGCCCAAAGCCCTCGCTGAATATATGTATATGTACAGCAAGAGAGAGAAAGCATGAGATTTGATTTTGAGCGTTTCGTTGGGGTTTAGGGTTGGGGTTTGCTTGGGGTGAAGTGAAGCATATGTGTGGCGGCAAAAGCAGAGCAGGGTGAAAGTCCTAATAAAAAAGTGAGAACCGCTTTCATCGGACGCAGATGATCATGTCATGTCGGCTTGATCAAGGTTAGCTGACAGCTGACACCGGAAAAAGTGAAAAACCAGAAGAGTACCTACGTATTACCTAATCGCTATATCCAAATCCAAGATTGCGAAACCTAACTAACAAACATCTGATACACAGGTGAGTTCTGTAACACACCCAATTGTTTTAAATCTTGATAACTTGAACGAAAGACTAGAATGGTTAACAATTTTCCATTGTCAATTGTATTTCAGTATACAGTTTAACTGCACATTCTTCATTCCGGTACTTGTATCTTGTATTAGTGGTTCGACTCTTTTGTGCCGGACAAGGGGAGGCTCTTCTGAACTGGTGACTGGAGAGTGAATGTTGACTGTGACTACCCATCATCCATCATGGCAGAACTCGCAGCGGTTCGTCACAGCTTGGCCCAAGTTCTCGGACATAATTATCCACGGTTTGTAAAAACGTTAAGCTTTAAACTATGTCAATGTAGCACGTAATTCTCAGTATGAAACCAGAAACCAAAATATGGTTCTAATTATGTCAATCCAATATCGATCCAATGCTCAATTTTAATCAGATACCTGAGGAGCCTACGGGAATGGCTTGCTGGAAAGGTATGGTAACTCTCATTTAAGGTTTCCTGTTTACCTGGAAAGTGACTAATTTTTTAAATCACGGCAGGACTCTCGGGAGGACCTGGAACTGGAGCTTCCGTTCCTCAGCGACCCGCGTGTTCGTCCACTGCACAATAAGTTCATCAAAGAAATCCTGAAGAGAAGTTTGAACCCGGATTCTGAGAGTTTCCCTACTTTCGTTGACCAAAGCAATTACTTCTACGACTACAGCTCGCATGGGAACTTCCGGGATTACTCAAGTCTGCTTCACAATGGCACCGACAACTGCATCACGCTCCATTCCGCTCCTGGGACTCAGCTCTCGCTGCCCATGTCAGGACTCATGTCTCGACGACACCAAGGCCTCTTGGACATGAACCGTTTTTCACTGGGACGTCCAGGCGAAGGAGTCTACTTCGAGGAAAACTCAGAACCTCCTCCAAAGAGAGATCTTTACTACGTAGAAATGTCACGAGTCAGTGAAAACTATTGCAGTAACCGTGGAGAGGATGAGACTGTCAGAGCATCCACTTCCAGACATGAGGTAAGGTCGATTTGTGTTACCGATGTTGAATCTGGTCTACTAGTCTTGTACAGGAGAATTGTTTGAAGCGGTATCTTGGTAATGGTTCTTATATTATTGTTTTTTAGTCCCGGTTACCATCATCTTTCATGAAGGATTTTAGCCGATACGAAGATCAGCGGAGCTCCTCGACTCGAAGTGCAAATCTGACTGTGCAGCAGCACATTGAAAGTACGAAGCATGTCATCATCAAAATTATTTTCCTGGTATCGTTTTACTTAAAACTCTCAATGGTTTTTAGAATGGGTACAAAAGGAGCCGCGACTAGCAAAATTTTTTACCGCTAACCGAGGAACAGGTCATTCTGTCCTGACTGCTGATGCCACCGTACAAGGAAAATTTCTAGCTCGGGCTTGGGCACGAGGGCTGAAAACTGTGCATCCTGATGCCGTGGCCCTTGCAGTCAGAGCAACTCGGGTAATGAGCGTATGAAAAATTATTTGATGTCCCATGAGTATTGAATTCGGAACACGGATCGTTCGACTATTATTTTTCTTTACCACACATTATGCTCGTCTTTCGTTTTCCAGGAGCATATCCGGAAAATTGTGGCAACCCTGGTAAAAAGGCGGAAGAGCTATGACCTACACAATGGAGCCGCAGTTAACATAGGTCTTCCCTACCCAAACTCATATCTTCTTTCCGGTCCACATCGAGTCGATGCCATGAAACCGTAAGTTTGAGGGCCGCAACTAACAGTAGAACTAGTCTACCAAGTTAACTCCTAATATTTCTAATATGGCAACAGCCCGTTCACGAGTCGGTTGGTGGAACCTGTTCAAATTCCACAATTAGTCGAGTCCTGTGAGGAACTGGAACGACTCAGCGTCATGCGTCATGCCACTTCTGTCCACACGCAACCTCGGTACGAATCTAAAATCGGCTGCACAGAGCTCCTCAGCTTAATTCAGGTAATTTAAAGACTGAACTGCTTGAGCAACAATTAAAATATCTATATCCTTTGTACTTACTTCCTAATTTTTGTGCAGAGCGAGCCGAGCACTATTCCGAGCAACAAGACACGCCATAAACTAGTGGAGACACTGCTTCTAGAGGCTAGAGGAACTTTTGAGTCGCCGGTCACAGGCGAAGACGAGGACATGTATGATCTGGAACAGGAGGAAGGACAGTTGTTTCCCGTCTGTATCTATTGAGTAGATTAAGAAACAAAACGACAGCAGATTGATCCGTGGCGAAGGTGGTATAATTATTACCGGCTGAAACAATCTACCCTTGAATTAAGACTGTTTCCGAGTATAAGGTGCCTTGAGGGAGATGGAAAAGTTTGGCCTAACTTAATTTTTTTTTTTTTTTGTATTTTTTCATAACTGTGAATCTTAAGCTCAGAGTATATTTATTTATCTTTAAAGGTAATGCTTGCGTTCTATTTTAGAAATAAAGTAGATTATATGAATTCTTTTTTCATCTTTCATTACGTAAAATAGCAAAATTGACCAAACTTTTAGCTACGTAACGTAAGATCCAATATGCATTCATATTCGCTTCGAATATGAATGCTACATTCTTCGCTACATTCTTCCGCATATAACCATCAACCATACATTGTTATGCAGTTCCAGCCCAGTGTTATCGTAATCATGATCATTAGTTGTCTTGTAAGTTGTCGTCACTACTGTTAATTGGGCTTCGGCTTCGGCTTGATACAATGAAGATTAAGCCCAAGATCACCATCATCGTGTGATTCAAGGCGGCTCAATGCTCTTTGCTCTTACACCACGCCACACGCGTACCGGTTTATGTAACTATGTATAAGCACGTGTTCGTCTCTTCTCTAGTCCCCAATCAATCAAAAAAAACTCTGCAAAAGTGTTCATAGGAAGGAGGAGAAAGCTTGAAAGACCGGCAGAAAGGAAGAAAATAACCACCGGCTTCTGGCTGTTGCTATTAATAAATTTTGATAGGAATACACCAGAGCCAGAGGCATTAAAAGTTTTCCAGAGATTCTTCCGTTCAAACAAAACACTTAAAAACTTTCTATTTGTTTAAACGGAACCTCAGCCGTGGTCGCAGGTCCTAGAGCTAGCTCCGCAACTAATTGACCAGTTCATGATATTCACCTGTGCCCGATACATAGTTTTCAGTGCTTACTGTGCTGAATGCCAACTGCCATCACTAGTCCTTAAGTTACTAATACTACTAGAAAGCACAGAAGAGCAATATGGGAACTGCATTAAAGTTTCATCCCGTTACCCACGTCATTTTTGACATGGATGGTCTGCTTCTGGGTAAGAAACTGCATATTTATTTATCGATTGAGCCGTTGGCCAATTTAATTGGGATCAAATTTTGAGTATGTTCTCGATTTTCAAGTAAGCGCTGTTTGTGTTTCTTTTAGATACGGAGCCATTGTATTCGGAAGCGATTATAAATATCTGTCGTAAATATGGCACCGAATTCACGCTGGAAGCCAAGCGAGCGGCCATGGGCAGGGTTGCCATTGAAGCAGCCAAAACAATTGTGAGCCACTGCAATCTGCCCATCACACCGGAGCGGTATCTGGAAGAGCTCGAGGAGCAGTACCCTATTGTCTTTGCCCACGTGAAATATATGCCAGGAGTTGAGAAGCTGCTCAAGTACCTTCATGACAAGGGCGTCCCGCAAGCCATTGCCACGAGCAGCGGTCGAGAGGGTTTTGAACTTAAGTCACGCGATCAGAAGGAAACATTTGAAGAGCTTTTCGAGCACATTTTGACGGCTTCCACGGACCCGGAGGTGAAGGAAGGAAAGCCCCATCCGGACACCTTCCTGGTCGCAGCTAGAAGATTTAAGAACCCACCACTGGACATGAAAAACGTGAGTTCTAGCTGGTCAATCAGTGCAAGCGTCATCTTATCTTTGTACCCTTTGGATGGCACATGACAAAATAAATACTGTTTGTTTTGTAGGTTTTAGTTTTCGAAGATTCACCCCTTGGAGTGCAAGCGGGTCTAGCAGCTGGAATGCAAGTGGTCTGGGTTCAAGATCTACGCTTCGTGGATCCGAAAACTACCACACAGACTGCTGACCTTATTCTTTCTTCACTCGAAGACTTCGACCCTAAGGTCTTCGGGCTTTAAGTGGGCGATGGCTGCTGCGAGGGGACTTAATTTAAAGGATCTCTATAGACCCAGCCGGATTTGAGATTTGAGAATTTTTACTACTTAATTATATATCTACTTGTACATCGGCATGAGTTAAACGTCAATGGAAGATGTTATGAAAGCTGTTCTAAACTTATTATTTGTATGTATTCGCTGTAATTCATTCTGGCACGAAATTAAGGTCCATTATATCAAATTAAATACCCTTATATGTGATGTAAATAAACTGAAACATTCTTGTGATATTTACGGCGTGCATGATTTAGATTACGAGGAAAGGAAATACCCTTATTTTTGTCATCTAGCCTCAATTTTGCAATTGTAATTTTATAAATCCATGAAAATCTGACAGGACAATCAAAATCCTAAATGGTACAGCGAGCTTCGAGGGCGCGGGGCATAAACATTGCTTTGGACTTGGGTTTAGGAATACGGGCTGTATACTGCCCTTGACAAATGAAATGAGTAGCTGCCGCCGCTGCCATTGGAGAACGAATAGCGCACGACATGAAGTAGGTTCAAATTTCAGTTCGTGTTTTGGTTCCGCGGCACGTGCTTGGCTTTGGGTTGTGTGACAGCTCCCAGTCATCATCAGTTAGTTCGTCGCGGCGTTGTCGGTGTCAAGTCAGGTCACATGTGCCAGGCACGGGACATTTAACTGATATTAAGAATAGAGTACCGGGTAACGGGTGTTGAGATTAAGAACAGGATGGCCATGTCTTACAAGAGGAATGTGTTCAAATGGGAAAAGGCTGACTTGGAAGAGCTGGTCAACAAAGGCGTTCTCACACGGAATTCTGAGATCACGGAGCACGTGGCTCTGCACCCTTACTGGCTTGGGGATCCACTCAAGGGTGTATGCGAGGACTTCGACAAAGCCATTTCAACTTGGCGACAAAGGTCGGATCACTATCATCTATCATGCATCATGTATCAGCGAATACAAAATAAATAGAAAAGAATTTTAATAATAAAGGAGTATAGATTAATTCACTAGTTGTTCGTCTACGTTGTATTTAATTATTTAAGCCACTGTTGACAATATTTATGTAAAAAGGAATAACTATATTTATTTACACAGATTGGAGGGTTATTTAGTGGCATACGAGGATGTTCGAATTGCAAAGAATAAGCCCAGCTTCATCCACATCGACCAGCCATGGATTCATATTGATGTGCAAGCTACATTCTACATTTACAAACCCGCTCAGGGCCAGGTCGTTGAAGGTTTATAAAAACACATTATACGAAACAACCAGATATATTTAGTTTTCGTTTAGGCTGATTCTGATCAAATGTTATTCTAATTGGCTAAATTTTCCATCATAGCCGTGGTGAGACGCATTGGACTGACCGCCGCCGTCTGTCTCGTTCTGAATTGCTTCCCATTGACCGTCGACCCAACCTCACCAGGCGAGGTGCGCTTTTCTTTGAAATATACTTTTAGTTTTCTGGAATATTAGAATTGTAATTGGCGTTGGCTCTTTTGTCTTTCAGCTGAAATCGTGGTACCCAGGAATCGTGCTTGAAGTGGAAATCACGTCCTTTGAAATCCGCCGCAAATCACCGTTCCTTAGAGCAACGTGTCTCCGAGTATTGGACAGCGTTAATCCGCCTGATGACGGGGGCTATGGCTACTACGGCTATGAGTACACCGCAGTCAAGCGTGACATCCAACCTGCTGCTCTGAATATCAGCGTACCCAAGAGTAAAAAGAAAAAGAAAAACACTATCATAAAGTTTGACGACTGACGACGATCAGCATTATTGTTATCAGTGCGATGTATTTTTGGTGAGCTGGACATCAATTCGTATTAGGCCGTCTGGGATAAAAGCAGGAGAACTAATTCTACGGTTAACTTCAATATTTTTCGGAGGTAATAGAATTACATTTATTATCTCTCGTCGTATAAATATTTTTTAAATTCAGTTTACATTACTTAATGTAATCTGTACGATTTATAAGAATTTCTGTTTACCAATTCCGCTTCGCTGTGAGCGTAAGCCAGCTTAGCATGATTTTAAAATTAAAATCACTTATATTCTCTAGCCTAAATCTGGATTATAGCATTATACCATGCCATATGTAGTAGTATATTGTGGGTGAGGCTAGTCTAGTTTCATCCCTTCCAGCCAGATCCGAAACCACAAGCCGTGTCAGAGTCAGAGCCACTGTTGTTGCTCTCTTGAATTCTGGAAGACTTAGCTAAGCCCGTTGTGGACTTCCGTGCTTGGGACGGAGAGACATCGGAGTTCCCTTTCCGAGATTTGCTCCGCTTGCCTTTCGCCGAACCTGGTACACTAGAACCTGATGGAGGAGGCATCATGTCCTCGTCCTTTTCAAGTGTCTGCAAGTTTAAAGAGAGACGAACATACACATTGAACTTAATTGTGTAAAATTTGGGTAGGCTCTATTTTCTATTAAGACGAAACGAGTGTATGACTAAGACTTACCTCTGTCTCAGGCAAACTCTCCGTGGACCCCCACTTCTTATTATTTAATATCCTTTCAATATTTGATGAAGAGTTGGACTTGCCAATGAAGTTCCCAAACGCCTCCGTGGTTTTCTTGACACGTACGTTGAGGGAACCGATTCTGAGGAAACTATTTGAGTCGCGCTCTCGTTGTTGTTCTGTACTTCGGCGTTTCTCTTTCAACTCTACAAGGATGACAAGAAGTTAGTGACTTGCTTCGTATTAATTAAACTGCTCGCAAAGTCAAGGGCGTCTCCAGTTATTGTCGTTTTATGAAGCCGTAAATAGAATACAAAGTTGAAAAGAAGATGCAGCGTACTTACCACCAGCACTACTGCATAGCTCCGTTAGCAAAGTGGAAGCAGAGTTTGGCAGATAAAGTATGGAACAAGAAGCGTTGATGACACGGAGACCGGCCTCTCCGTGCGACTACACAAATTTATTTACAAGCTTTGTCTCTCATCTCGACGTAGTCTGAACTGTACGTCTTTGAAATCTGAGAATAAGAAGAGCCAGGGCATCAAAGCACTTCCTGTATTTCTTCCGCAACGAATGACGAAGTGGAGCTCGGGCTAAGCCTACTCTAAACAATAAGCACAACACACGCGAATTCCAGGTCACACGTTACAAAATCAAAACATTTCTTTCATAATGCTACATTATAAACTATCAGGGCTTTCGTGATATATATCCGTGATATATATCATGATTTTTTTGATCGTATTGATTTTTTCGTTTTTCACCTGGTTTTAGTGATATCTTCACTCGAGGGCATCA
>VNWX01002228.1:0-12639 GCA_009869905.1 Ceratophysella communis | reverse complement strand
GCCGGCTGGAGCTCATAATAAACGACATGCTCGTCCATGTCCAGGTCACAAAGCTCATATTTGACCTGCTTAATGAACTTATGAATCACCACAAGTCCGATTATCCGACAGATTAGCTCAACTACATAGACGCTCAGAGCCACAATATGCTTTCGAGCTGTATCCTTTCCTGGCATTAGGAAAATTCCACAGAGCTGGAAAATTATGATTGCTATCAGGAAGGAAGTCGTGTAGGACCAGATTCGACAGTTACGGATGCAAATTCGGCCGTCTCGCTAAAAATTTAAATTCAAAAACAGCATAGGTGATTTGAAAAAGTAACTAACCTAATAAATTGCTTTTCAAGTAACTATTTTCCAAACGGGTAATTTTAAAATAACGAACGGTTTCAATAGCCAGAGCTTGATAAATTACCTCATTCGTGCCACCATACAGAGCCCCAGCTACCAGGAGCTGCAAAATGCATACTGCAAACATTCCAATCCAAATCAGTACTGCAATCCGTTCCTCTGCAATAAAAATACGCAAAAACCGATTAAATGAATTGATTATTCAATTAATAAAAAACGAAAATATTTTTTAGCATACGTGTTTTCTGTGTAACACTCGAATAGGACTCAATTGGACCGGATGTGGGACTTCGGAAAGAATCTTCCAAGGAACCCGTGCCGCTAAGCGAACTTCCTGCTTTACTACTGTTAGCATTATTGGACGTTTTCGACTTGGAACCACCTGTAATTAGTACGAGGAGATGGAGGCCGAGTAGCAGCAAGGCGTAAATCTGCAATAAAACAACCCGAATATCAATGTAAAATAAAGGGTACTTATTCTAGGAAACCGGAACCTGTTTGAAATTTTTTGAAACCAATTTAAACGAGGAAATTAAACATGAAATAATAATAAATTAGGATTTCAGTTCAATAATATTTTTAAAAATCAAAAAAAAATTTAAGCCGAACCGGACCCGTCCAAAACTTTAACCCACCAGATTCCTACCTACCAATATTAGGAATCCTATTCTAAAATTTACTGACAAAATGCTTTGTTAAACGGCACTAAAAATTTACAAAAATACCATAAAATCTCTCACCACATCAATCGACGCCAAAGCTCGTACCAGAGTTCTAAGGTTCTATCCTACAGCCCCTCCGACTTCTACTAGTATGCCGCCCAAGACACAAATTCGGACTATTCAAGCTCAAGCTCTTGAGTGACCCGTCGTGAGGATCATCCTGAATGGTCAACTGATTAAAACCACTACTAGCTTCTGGTGAACTAGCCCGATGATCCGATTCAGGGAGTTCTTTAATTCTTTCAAATTGGTACATGCTTGTTTTGCTTCTATGGTTAGCTCGAATTAATTTACGAGATCTCATGCACACAAATGTAATCTCCCCAATCAGACGGCGGAGAGGCTTGGCTTGGTTTTAGGTTTATAATAAGAAGAAATGAAAGCTTTCTCCAGCTTTCTCCAGGCTGTTCGCCCTCGGATCTTGTCCCCATCCCCACGTCCGTGAAGGAATTGCGCGCCAGCCTCCAGACTGGCTGGCGCCTTCTTTATTAGCCCTATCATCCCTAAATATACAGCCCAATCCTGGCAGCCTGGCACAGAACCCCCTTTTACACTCCCGCAATACAAGAGTGCATACTCACCCGGTCATAAAAACGACTATGTATACTTTCTCCGGAAGATGAGAATCCGAGAAAGTCGTGGTGGTACGATGTATAGGAATTATATTCCTCCAGAGCTCCAGCGTTTGTACAAATTACAAGAATATAAACGAAATCCAGAGGTTCCGGCCGGATGTAGTCAATCAATTTGGCAGTGAAATATACCCGGAACTTTCATGGATAGGCCTTGATTTATTGAAGGCATTTCTAAGCCACAGGGACAAGTTAATAAAATATAAATTGAACATAAAATGTAGAAATTTTGAGCAATTGAAAGGTACTTAGTTGCCTTTTGCCTTTGGTTCGATATGTAATTCGTCGTTATATAGCAGTAAAATCGGTCATACGGCGGCGATATTGATTTTTGTTTTGTATTTCAATTTTCGCCTCCATTAGCCATTCATTTAATTTTTATTTTTTCGTAAAATTAGAACTACTTGATTTTTATAGCTTTATATAGCTCACATTGTAATGATTTCGAGTCACACGGCGCGGCGGGGTAAATGGATGACATCTGATACCAGGCACCCCAGCATAGCACCTTATCTAGGCTGAATTACGGATTTTCTCTTACAGCTTCCGCTATCAGAACTACGAATCACGAACAAGTCGAAAGCATGCATGCGTTGCGTAATCCATAGAAAAAGTGTGTATGAAAAAAAGTGTCGGCCAAAGAAATGTAAAAAAACAACCCCTTTTCTCCAGACACCCTTTAACCGCCCAATTCCCAACGTGTAGATACATAAACATGTCTGGAACACGTCGTCGTCGCCTTTACCTTCCAGAGGCTGGGCAAATTAGCTGTCGACTTTCTTAGATTCTGATGTGATGTTTTTTTTTTTAAATTATTAACTAGTAATACCTATGCTATGACCATCTTAGATCTTAGAATGAATTATGAAATGTATCCTACGTAGACGACCAAGTTTGAAAATTAAGCCTAATTCAAACTTCAAATTTACGAATTTTGATTTATTCAGTGAAATTTTCGGCTTTCCATAGTACGGCGCGGGGCTATATGAATTCTAAATAATAATGTTAATGCGTCCTAAACTAACGTAAGTGCAATTTTTAAAGTAAGAATTTCATAACATTAAAAATTCAGATTTTTTAAAAGTAAGAATTTCATAACATTAAAAATTCAAATTTTGCTTTGTTTGTATGGTATTATATTCTCAGATCATTATCATATATCATATCATCTGTCAATTTAGAATCACACATGTCAAGAACGGTTTAAGGCATTGTATTATCGGCGTATAGTCTCTTCTCTTCGTTTTATCGTCCGCCAGTATATGCCCACAGGGATCATGGTCATTGGCCATTCACAATATGGTCATTCGTAATTGAGTTATTGAACGGTGGTCTGAGAAGTTATAGATCCGTAAAATCTCAAAGTTCGGTATAATAACGTTTTCGTTAAATTAAGCTTCAATTCTAAGTCTGACCTTGACTTTACCGAAAGGTCTCAAGTCAAGACCTACGGACTAAGAAATTACGATTTGGAACGGATTGTTCAGTTTAAGCAATTATTTTAATTTAAGATGTGTTATCTGTCAATTTATAATCACACATGTCAAGAACTGTTTAAGGCATTATTAGTCGTATAGGTAGTCTCTTCTCTTCGTTTCATCATCCGCCAGTAGTATATGCCCACAGGGATCATGGTCATTGGCCATTCAGAACAATGGTCATTCATAATTGAGTTATTGAACGGTGGCCTGAGGAGTTATAGATGCGTAAAATCTCAAAGTTCGGTATCAGAACGTTTCCGTTAAATTCAGGTACAATTCTAAAGATAAGTCTGACCTTGACTTTACCGAAAGGTCTCAAGACCTCCTACCCTACGGACTAGAAAATAATGATTTGGAACGGATTGTTCAGTTTAAGCAATTATTTTAATTTAAAATGTGTTTTCAAGTACCTATGTATTAAAATTTGAGTCCAAAAATGCGTATGGGCAAAGATTCTAAAAACAGGTACCTAATCGGAATGGCATGAGTGTGAAAAAAGATATTGACATTTCATAAGAAAAGTTGAGATGCGCTTTAAAGATACTCGACGGCGTAGCTCGTGAACGGCCTTCAGTCGTACAGTGCAGTAGCAATCGCAGGAAATGCCAACGGACGCGTAGTTTGGGGTAAGATTAGCTGTACATTGTCATTTGTGCAGTAGAAGTTACCGTCGAAAAACAGACTCGAAGGACGATTAGCGACAGGGAGAGGTGAGTTCATTAGTATTTTCATTTCCTTGCTTCGTGCGTCAGGGTCAACCAAGGGTCACGTAAGTGCCGCACCGATTACATCATCGTGCCTTTACCGTGCCTGGATTTCACCTGTTGCCTCTCCGGCGCCACTCAATTCTTCAAAACAATAGTGCCTATTTCGAAAAGTGCTTTGTCATCTAATATTATTTGTTGCTTGTCTTCATGAATTATCATAATGGGCAAGGGTCAACGGAAGAAGACGAAATGTCAGTCGAAGTCTGCAAACGCAAGTGGACGTCGAAGATCACACAGGATCAAGGTGCCATGCTCATGCCCTTCCGACGAACTCGGCCGCTGTCACTGGCCAGAAGCCGGAGAAAATGCGTTTTACGTCGACCGCATCGTTGACTCAAGGCTGAAGCGAATTTCTAAGGAACTCCTATTCTTCGTCAAATGGAAATATTACTCAAAGTAAGTTGGTTATTTGTTAGTTTTTATACTTATGACGTGTGACCTTAAAATGTATGGTTGATTCGTTGGTTTATCATTTATCTTATCACTCAACATTCTAATCAGTATGCTATATGCTATGCGGACAGAAATTGCGCAGCCTGTCTCGTCTCTCGTCAATAGATGACTGGGGCGACCTTTCCGCTTTTATTAAATACTATTATTCACGTCTTGATTCCTATGCTGAAGTTGACCTTTACTTTTTCTAGAAAGCACAACACTTGGGAACCCGTGGCTCAATTCGACTTTTGTCCGGTGACTATTGAGGAATACTTCCGAGGAGCAAGACCGAAAACCAAGAAATTTCGATACCGGAAACTATATGAGGATATTCTTAGAAGTTCATCTTATTCTTCGACGTCAGCTCAATCTTCTAGAAGTTCCTCATCATCACCTCCGTCCACGTTATCAGAAGCGGTACGAGCGGCACAAGTTGCTTCTGTCGACTCTAATCCAAATTCTCCTCGAAGACTGCAGGTGTCCATTCGAAAGTTGGATCCAAGTGAGATACCCAAGAAGAAGTCTACAGCTACCACTTGCAGTAGTTCAGACGATACTGAGGCCGACACCTCGATCAGTGACTCCTCGAATGAGAATAGCCTAACTACAGAAGCTTCGGTTGACGAGGACAGTAGTGGATTTGAATTTCTAGACGGACTATTTGACTTCGAAGACGCCGATGTAATCGGTGAAGCTGAAGAAGAACTTCTGGAATTTTGGGATCCAGTCGTATTTTCTCCTGCCCAAAACCTTCCGCCAGAGTTGGAGCACGAACTGTCTTTGTACGAACGTCGTACTTTTAAGAGGCATGGGCGCTACGGAAAACCGGTAGGCGTGGACTCCATCTTGGAACGAAGAAAACTGCGTTCGAGTTCCAGATCTGGAATAGGGACCCGTGTTCCCGTACCTATCCATTAACGAGACCATACACAAGTCTAAGAAATTCGGAGACACGTACAAATAATCTTCACCATTAAATCATCCAACAACATATTTTGAACCATTCGGGTTTTTTTTATCTTCAATCAAATTAGCCATCAAACTCGAATACGTCGTTTTAGTTAATAAGGTAAGTCCTGTTCGATTTAAAAAAAAATATTCTGACACGTGTGTACCGTTAAAAAATTCATTAGTTGAATTTTGATTGTGTAGCTGACTGCATAACATAAATTCAATTGGTTCTAATATCAAATAGTTTATTTTAAATAATTTAAATAATTTGGCGTTTATAGTTTATAGTCAAATAGTTTATTTTAACTATAAATTATTTCTTGTAATGTGTGGCATGATTTATGATTCAAAAACTCAAGTGCTTGTCTTCAGGAATTCACGAAAAATGCTTTGTTGTTTGCGCACAATGCTAATTCGAAGTAACTGCGCTATCAATAAAGCAAAGGATTAAAGATTAGCGTTTGCCCAATATTTTAAAACACCCTTTTGTTCAAAATCCAAGAGTGTAAATTGTTTGAAACGAGCCGTTTCAATTGAGTTTAGTTTGAAATTTTAGATCTTGGTAAAGCAGCTTGATTTGATTAGATTTTTTAAAAAACACGACTTAAAGAAATGATGTTTCGGGCTTCTACAAAAATTTCATCTTTCATAGTAAAAAAATCTTAAGATTAGGTCCTTTAGTTTTTAGACGTATCAGCGTCAGTATTAGCCGTATAATTTAAAATCAGTTTATCTCATAATTGCACAGTATTATCAACCATGTAGCAATCTCGTATTTATGAGTGCGTCTGCCATTTTTGTTCCGTCAAATGAGAATTACGTAACTGAAGGGTTAGGTATAAGTACGTTTATTATTTACGCTTAGCCCCGCCGACATCGCGTCTCGCGTCGTATTCGTATCTCGTATCTGTTTAGATTGTATTTGCGGGCATTCTATACCTTGCACTCTATACATTGATAGACCGAAATCCGGGGAATTCAAACGTCATTCGGTTTTTTTTTTCAAATTGTGTTCTTGTCTTCTACATTTTGCTTGTTTTGTGACACACAGATACGAAGTTGCTGTTCACTTTGAACTTGCCTGCATGCATCGTCGTGTTCGTGTCTTGTGTGAAGCCACCTGTAACCTTTTGAATTAGAACAATGTCCATCACGGGCCTTCTCCTGCTGAACGCCAGCGGAGCACGTCTGGCTGCAAGGTCACGGTCCTGTCTCTCTGCAGCTGCTACACGTCTCGGCGGAACTCTATACGTCTACCCCTACCCTTGCAACTTGCCGGCACCCGCATGTATAACCCAGAACGGCAGTGCTAACTCCGCCACCTCCGTCAATGTCAGTTCAGTTCACAGTCGCCTAAATTCCATAATTTACAATCAAGCTTCTGCCATGTGTCCAACTCTCGAAGTCAGACTCCTTCTTCATAACAATAGGTTCAATTTCAATGGACTTTCCAGGCCAATCGAATGGGTTTTTGTAGAGCCAGGATTTCCGGATTTGGAGAAATTCCTTCAGGAATATTCTTTGCTTGAGAGGTCAAGGAGTGGGTCACTTCGAGTACAGTATCTCGAGAAAAGCTTAGAAGAAGTAAATGCTGGACAGGCTGAAGATGTTCCCGGTGAGGAAGTGTCACAAGTTGAAGTCGGAATTCTTGGGGGTACTTTTGATCGGATTCATAATGGTCATAGAATTCTACTCACGGAGGCAGCGCTGCGGTGCACCAGGGAGCTAATTGTCGGTGTCACCGATGAGAGTATGGTCAAAAGTATGTGAATTAATTGTAAAATTCAAATGTTTAATCGATTTCTTTCCTGTCGAATTTAAATATTTAATATTTTGTTCCCTATTTCCAGAAAAGTCGCTGTTTGAGCTTATAGAACCGGTGTCTTTCAGAATAGCTCAAGTTCAAAACTTCCTTGCTGATATCGCCCCGTCCATTTCCCATCGAGTCGTTCCAATAAGTGACCCTTACGGTCCTACAATTCTAGAAGAAAATATTGACCTCATCGTCGTCTCTGAAGAAACACTGCCAGGAGCCGTGAAGATAAATCAGATCCGACAGGAGAAAAACTTCCATCCATTGCGCATTCACACGATACTCATCTCCTCTGACCCCGCTAAACAGAGTCACCACGAAGAAGACAAGCTCAGCTCAAGTTCCATGCGACTTCGTACACTCGGTAAACGCCTTCGTCCATCCTTGAAACCGCCGTCCATTCCTTACATCATTGGACTCACGGGTGGAATTGCCAGTGGAAAAACCAATATCTGTCGTTATCTTGATGAAACTCTGGGCATTCCTATCGTAGACTGTGATAAACTTGGGCATGAAGCCTATTTGCCAGGTACTTCCTGTTTCAATAAAATCGTGGCCACGTTTGGACGAGAAGTTCTCTGTGTGACGGAAAACGGAGAGATGATCAATCGAAGATGTCTTGGGTCAAAAGTATTTGGGAAACCAGAAGAATTGAAGAAATTGACTGATATTGTCTGGCCAGAAATCAGGCGGATGGCCCAGAGGAAGATCTCGGAATTCGCTGCATTAGGAAATCGTGTGATAGTAATTGATGCTGCTGTCTTGCTCGAGGGAGGCTGGGAAGACATGTGTCACGATATTTGGGTCACTTTTATTCCGAGGAACGAGGTAAATTGTTTATTTATTAGATGATAATTTGAACTGGTAATTTTATAGAACCTTACCATTCATTCATTCCGAAAAAAAATTGCATTTGTCAAGTGGCTTTTTCCAGATAGGTTTGCTGATATTTTGCCGCAAAGTTTATGAAAGATTAACCTGACTTTTACGTAAATTATTTTTACAGGCCGCGCAAAGAATAACAGCTCGTGATAATCTACCCATCGAAGATGCGGAACGACGAATTGACTCCCAATTATCGAATCAAGAGCGAATAAGTAAAGCTACTTATGTATTTTCTTCACTTTGGGAACCAGAATTCACACAAAGTCAAGTAAAGAAGGCCTGGGACGAGATTCAGATTTTGATTCAAGATTTATAATATTAGGTACAGTTGAAAACTCAATTATTTTTAATTAATTCCGCAGCCTGCTCCTTGCTAAGAATTTAAAATTCATAATTTTCTGATTTCTGATCGATGCTTGTGATTTGCGGGAGTTCAAGCTTAGAGGTCAATTACAGCATAGATATCTATATTTTTGTATGTGGGTGGCCCAGGGCCCAAGACTATACTAAAATTAAGTCTTAAAATCTTACGGTGGCTACAGGAAAACTCGGAGTGCTTCGTAAACGTTAGATTGATTTTTAGATTTAGGTTTAGCTATTAATCTTAATATTCTAGCGAATAATGTTCCGTTTAGGTTAAGATATTAGTTTTTAAAGAATGTGGAATTAATTCGGGCGTAGTCCTCGAGAATGTGTACAGCAGAATTACTGACGATTTTTAGCGATACGATCAAACGAACGAGATGGGGGTAATACAATATAATTAATGGCAGGTTACCTTAAGAATTTGCATTCATACATATCATATGCCTGGATTTATGTACATATTTTACGATTTCAGCTAAGACTGTTAGCTCAAAAATACTCTATTTTGGTTACTATATCCAATCAATAAAATCCGGTGGCGAGTAATTCTTATCTATTCGGTCGATTCTCGTCACCTCATTATTCACGTGCCTACGTTAAAGTTTGTCAGAAAAATCGCATTAATTTCGATTAAATTCCTAAATTGGACCGGAAAACTCTTTACTCTTTATTTTCGAACTTAGGTTTCCCAATTAACTTAAACCTACAACAATGAATAGAACTTTAAATATTTAATAAATTATGTATTTTTGACATTAGTTGACCTCCGTGCCAACTTCTACTCTACCACAGTATACACCTCGTAGCTGGATCAGGATTCATAGTTGACCCTACGGGGCAAGCCCACTTCTCCGCAAAGTCCGCATTATTCGATAAAGGCCCTCTGACACGGAATCTGGCTGGACTGTGAGGATCAGTCAAAATTTGATTCGTGAGCCCTTGAACTGTAATGGCTTCACACCAGACCTAAAAATAATTAGTTATTAAATAACGTTGAAAAGAAGGGGTGTTTGTACAGTTATTTGGTGGTCCTTCAAGGTTATATCGGCTAGCATTTTCAAATTTTCAAACCATCATTTTGCACTAATATGGGTGCCCGTTTATGGTCAAAATTTCTAAAACCATGGTCAAAAATATTTTTAAAAAATCACTTACATTCGCATAACCCATGAAAAACAGTTGTTCTGGAGAATATTGTTCCAATCCCGGAAGCCGCCCTTCTACCCCATTATCCGCCACGTATTTCTTGTAGGCAATATAAGATTCTCGTAGTCCGCCATTGTCAGCAATATTCTCGCCAAGCGTCAACTGGCCATTTACGAAAAGCTCTACTTCCGGTGGTTTATAGGCACTGTACTGATCTCGAATGCAATTCGCTTTCTCAGTGTATTGACTGAGCGTTTCTTCCGTCCACCATGGAATGGCATTACCGTTTTTGTCAAATTGTCGACCTGACAATTGGAGTTTATTTTTGTATCGGGTTGAAACTTGCAAAAATGAATAACAGTTAAATTCGTTTTTTACCAGAATTATCGAATCCGTGCGTAATTTCGTGACCAATTACAACCCCGATTCCGCCGTAGTTTAGAAACCTGTGGAATTAAATAATGTTGACGCTATGCATTCACAGACAGACAGACAATCAATCACCTGATTTTTCATAATTTTAATAATTCTTACGCAGGATATCCTTTTCCAAAGAACGGCGGCTGTAGTATACCGGCAGGGAAAGCTACAATTATAATTTAGAGTTGCGCTTAAATATTATAAAATTCACAATTTATTGATCATTCATTTAAGTCAATCTTACTAATTGAATTATACGTTGGAGCATAGAATGCATTCACGACGCCAGGGTAGGTTAGCCAGCTGCAATTTCAGGGCGTTCCATTAAAATTGCTGAATTTATGTTATATTTGGCTTATTGTTGAATACGTACTAATTTCGATCAACGGGATTACGTAGATTCTTCAAAGTTTTATCTCCAGACCATTGCGATAATTGAGTAATTGACTGGAAATGCTGGGCATCGACGATTTCAAGCTGTGGATTTTAAAATCGATAAATTCAATATTCAATCCTTGGAATCTGACCTTTAAAATTCCAGAAAATATTTAATAACTTACTCCTTCATAGTAAAATTCGATGGCAGTTTTGTTGCTCAACCACTGAAAAATATAAAATATAAAGTCAGCCGATCTCTTGTGTCACGAAAAATGCGCTAAGGGTCACCAAGTTAGCTTATACCTCTGGATACGCCATAAAGCTCTTCATTAGGTCAGCCTTCTCCTGAGCTTTAGCCTTGGTGACCTCGTCCATCCATTCTGCTGATGCCAAAAGCTCTTTGAATGAAACGCGCAGATCTTCTACCATATCGTCAACCTATGGTCGCAAATCAATGTCAGTATTAACTTCTCAAAAGTGCTATCTCCATTTTTGCTGGTCGAATCTTTACATCTTTTTTCGCAGCATCATCGAACGTCTGCTCAATATACTTAACGCCGATAGCCATACCCAAGCCATTGTTGGCAGCATCAGCACAAGCCTTTTCCCTAAAGCAAATTGAAAATGCCGTCATGGTAGGTAATTATGAATTCGTAACCATGCATTACGCATAATATACCTGGTAGGTGGCTCCTTAGCTCCGGTAAGAACCTGATTGAACTTGAATTTGACATCCCGCATAAGCTGCACTGTTTCACCACCCAAACCGCTCACGTAACGAAGTTGCAGGTAGTTAGAAACGATTCTAGGTGTTGAGGCTTCTAATATTTCAGTCAGATTTTGAATGTAGGCCATTTCTAAGACGATTATAGTGTCGTCTAGGCTCAGGGTCACTCCGCTCGTGCTGAAGACGTTGTCGAGAAAGGTTTTCCAATTCAAAGCCTGTCAAAAACTTGAAATTTTAAAATTTAGGATCGTATTGAAACCAAGGGAGATCATGAGTTTGATGTAGACTTCCATTGTTTGACTCTGAAAATTGAAATTTTTAGAATTTTGAAAAATTCCCAGCAAATTCGTTATTTCCATAGAAACCACGAAGTAAATCGACAATGTTTGTCGTAGAAAAAGTCTTCTTCGCTGGAATTTGAAATTCAAGACTTTTCAAAAGTCTCTATGGTAAATGCACAGCTCTTGTGAGCAATTTCGTTGTTTCCATAGAAACCTCGAAGCAAATCGACAATTTTTGTCTCAAAAATGTCTTCTTCAGGAGTGAGAAAGACGAAATAACATCATTTTACGTTCAGCCTTCTAACGAGACACAAGTCGATTTCAGAATGCTCCACGACAAGATTTTCCTTGTTCTCTGCCTTTTGTCCAACTGCACTCCATTTGGGATAGCCTACAATGGACCTGCAGGTGAGGCTGCGACCTTCAAGGTCGAACCTAATCGTTTACCACCGGATATCGCCATGTCCATCTCCGATGAAGCTGATGTTACGGAAGCGGACCCTTCGGATACTACTGGAACCTTTGACCCACCGTCCGACACTCCCGCGACCGAGATGAAAACTGTGACCCTAGACCCTGTCGCATTTTCGTCCAACATCATCCTTCATGAACCCGATGATTCTGCTACTAAGGTACCTAACGTTTAAGCTTGCATCTTTCACTTGATTCGACCTAGAGCCTTGACTTCAAGCTGACCTTGCGCCTTGGCCTTGCGCTAGGACGATGTGACTCTTAACCTTTGACCTAATGCCTTAAATTTTTATTCCGTAGATCATCAACGAAGAGCCAAGCAGCGCTCGAAGCTCTGAGCTTCCCTTCTGGATCGAGCTCTACAACGGCCTGCTGAAGCTCTTCAAGTATCGAAAAATTCGAAGGTCTCTAGTCGACCCTTCAATCGACCTTGAATCTTCGACCCACCGACGGAATTTTGAGAGTCCTGAACCTGAGGTCCTTGACGACCTCCGATGGACTTCTCAAATTCCTGAAACGCTTGCTACCCGACGGATATCTGACAGTCCTGACCCTGAGCTCCCTGACGACCTCCGATGGACTTCAGATATTCCTGAAATCTCAACTGCTGCTGCATGGGCTACTGAGAGCCCTGAATCGTTCAATATCTCAGACATCGAGGTCACCACTACTGATGACCATGGACTAGCTTCACCAACTGAAGCTATCACCGCTGCGACACCACCGAAGCCAGCACCCGTAGCACCGAAGAAGAAACGGTTGCCGAAGCGAAAGTGGAAGGCTAGGCCGAAAAATAAACCTGCTCGACCACCGG
>VNWX01002227.1:0-12641 GCA_009869905.1 Ceratophysella communis | reverse complement strand
AGAAAGACGGTGAAGCCCATTGTGAATGTCCAGCATGTCCAGCAGACTATGACCCAGTCTGTGGTTCGGACGGAGTGTCATATCAAAACGAATGTCGTCTCCAGCATGAAGCCTGCTCTAACTCCTCAACAATTCGAGTCATGTACGCTGGACTCTGTAGTAAGTCCCAAAACTTTTCCTTGTTTATTTTTCCTGTCACCTCCCCCGCAAAAAAAACCAGTAAAACAATCAGAAACAATTACAGCGGGTGAGTAGGGTACCTTATAGCATAATTGATTTCAAAAGAGAAAGTACGTGGGTGAAAGTTCGTGACTTTTGCTGTGGTGAATGCCATGCCAAGTGCGTCAGTGGTCGCTAGTGAGAATATTTTAAAAAAAATTTTTTCGCAATACCGCTGTGGCTTTGCCACTGTCGTATTCTGTCAATTATATTAATACTTTTCCCGGTTGAAGTAAACTTTATCTGCCGATTGTCGCCTCCCTGTGTCGCCTCCCATGTTGTCTATCATTGTCGCCTCCGAGCTCGGAGGCGACAAGACAATAGATCCTGTAACATGTAACACTGGAGGCGACCATTAGGAATAAAATAAAGGAATAATGGGAATATATTAGGAATAAAAATTTTCTAGATCACAAAAAAGTAAGATGTTGAGTTGTACTGAAAGTACTCTTTTCTAGTAGATTAAGGTTTCCTTTTCTTAAGGCTTCCTACTAGATCGATTTGAAGTAGGGAGCTAAGTAGGTGGAGTGTAACCAAGCAACGAAGCAACGCTTCGGTATTTCTTTCTCCGATTTGACATAGGGCATTACATTGTGTAATTCCTTGGAATAGGAACGTGATACCCTACTAGGGTATCCCTAGTACTCACGGTATTATGTATTATTGCGAATTGCCAAGATTTATTTAGGCCTCACTCAAAGAGCCCCACGAAATATTGCGGATTTCGAGATCATAAAAATACTAGGTTTAAGCTTAGTTTTCTAACTGCTGTTTTGTCTTCATCTCCACCACCGCGATACTCTGTCATAGAACTATGTACTCGGCAACTGTTATCTCATGTCACAATGTTACATACATGACATTATGTATCATGTCACAAAAGTCACAATTTGAAAGCAAGCTTCAACCTTCGTTCAGCCTAATTTTAGATTTGTGAACCTTAAACCTTTTGAAATGGATGATTCCCGTGATTGTGCTTAGGATCGAGATCGAGACTCCTTTCGTGGAGTTGATGCGTCATTGTCTGTTTCTTGAATAAGAAATTTGATCCTGTAGAGAAAGAGAAAGATTCAATTACATTTTCCGTTCTCAAATCTACAATAGGCATGTTCCGGCTCTGGCTGTGGTCTGGAGTGGACGCCAGATAGTTTCAGTTGTCAGCGTACACGTGAAACTTCTTTATTTAGCGTTGACATTTGACATTTGCTTTTTAATCCAGTACACGTCCACTTATGCCACTATGTGGCATTAGTCCATTCCATACGAGTTAACATGTTGAGTGTTGAGGAGGATCAAGAGGTTTCAGTTTCAGCGGTAGCGGAGCTATCCAGTATAGGTACTAGTGTTCAAAGTCATGCTTATCTAATCAGCATTCAGCATTGCGTATTTAATGTAAACTTCTCTGATGAGCAGGATTCGGATTCTGCATACTTTATTTTTGCTAATTCCTTTATTCACATGTTATGTGTAATGTGAGGTTTACTTTTATGGGAATTTTATGCATAAACTACGATATAATGATCAAGCAATCCTTGACGGTTTGTGCAAATCATTAAAATCTACCAGTTACTAACAAAACGAGTACTTTAGTCAAAACAATATGTAAATGGTTTTGGTATATTTGAGGTTTTGGTATACTAAAGAACTGCGCTCAAGTTGCATCGCTGTTTAATTGTTTTATTTTGTTGTTTATTTAGGATCGAAGCTTAAGTCATCGGAGGTCGTGACCGATAGAAACCATTTTCCACGATTAGGAAGGGCGAAAGTCGAGATTTTATTCTCGGTATAACGATGACTATGAGGTCGGTGAAAGATGACAGTGAATGTACGCACATGATCAAAGGTGTGAGTACAGCTGGGATTCGGAAGAAACTCAAGAGCGACTCTTTGAAGTCCTTCTGTCATCCTTGTACTTTCAGAGCTTTTGAGAATACTAATGAAGTAAGTCAATCAATTGCATCCGAATATCTGTACTCAAGATGAAATATATTATTTTGTTTGCGTGAATGAATTTGTAGCATTGGCTGTGTTTACAATGCGGAAATATTGGATGCGGTGATCAGGATGCTCAAAATGGCGATGCTTCGAAGCATTACCACACTCCCCGATCTGATCTGCACTGCATCGTAGTTCATTTAGAGAAGGACTCTAAGTGCTGGTAAGTTTTTTATTTCCTCAATCTTAGGTTAAGTGGTAACGTGTAACATTGACCCAACCTACCTCTATTTTTAATTTTCATATGGCAGGTGCTTCGAGTGCAAAGCGGAAGTGAATAGCAAGAGTGCTCATCTAAAAGATGCTATTACCCTTGTGAAACGAAGTGTCAAATTCCGCAATGCCGTAAAACCTGGCCAGCAACAGAAAGTGGAGAGCCCAGATGCTGGTGCAAAATCCGGGCCAAACGCGGTATCATCAAGTATTGCAATACCTCTTCCGCCACCAGTTCCTGCCTCTGTTCCCTCCATCGAGGTGACTGAGAGTAATAACAAGAAAGGACATTTCTCAGGGCGATACCAGCATAGTAGAGGATCAGTTTCAGACGATTCCGTTATTCCAAGGCCGAAGGATAAGCCTTTCGTAAGTGCCTTACTATGTGTACCAGTTTGGAAACAGTTTCGGTTGACGCTACGATTATCTATTCTGTAATCGCTTACTTTTCTTTTACCTAACAGGGGCTTCAAAACCTTGGGAACACATGTTTCATGAACTCGGCTCTCCAATGTCTAGCAAGCACTCGTGCACTCCTTCCGAAACTAGAAATATTTGGAAACGGCCAAGAATTACGCATGATTGTGACTCAGACAGAAGATGAAGCAATTCTTACTGTTCTCGGTTCAAACGCCGACGGAGCTGCAGCAGGACTTGAATCCATTCATGAAGGAGACGGAGACATCGCGAACAACAACATCGGGTACAAAGGAAAAGATGGTAAGCGCTTTGAAATCACGCTGGAGATTTCTCCGGAGTCAATGACTGGAAGGCTTCAGCACACCATCAAGGCTATACGGAAGGATGAGAACTTCGATGCAATTCCCGGTTAGCCAAAGAATTTTTTTTCGATGCTCTAATTTAGGAAGTTCTTCAGAATTTGGAATTATTATGTCTAAATTTGGCTCTTGTGTGTTCCAGGTGTCATTCGCGAGTCGTATTCATCGAAAGAATTCTTTGGCTGGGGAGAAAGTCAAGGATTCCGCCCCCGTGGGGTTCATGATCTCATTGGGAAAAATTTCAGACCAGGCCAACAACATGATGCTCATGAATTGCTCCGAACCATTGTTGATATGATGAAAAAAGACCAAACTAAGGTAACTTTTCATTTTTGGCAACAAAAAACAAAAATTAAACTAGATGATATTCAATGTTTTTCCGATGTAATATTTAAAATCACTCAAATCAATCATTCTGCCGGTTTTAATCTTGAATTTACTTTTACAGGCCTTCAGAAAAGCAATAATGAAACATTATGGTGTGGAAGTTGGTGGAGAAGGTTCTGATCCGGAGCTAGTTGAGCTGGTACGTTTTATTTTATTATTTACTTGATTTTAAGGTAAAGTGTTCAAAGTATCGTTTGGGAACTAAGTTAAGCACAAGCACAAGCTTACCAATCAATCTTGTTCACAGGTGAAGACTTTGGATCAGAAAGTAAAGCATAAGACTATTTGTTGATGATGTCTTTGGTGGAGAACTAATGACCATTCAAACGTGTCTTACTTGTAAATCTGTGAAAAAGTCCCATGAACAGTTCTTAGACCTCAGCTTACCGATTCGTGTGGTAAGGCCTTCAAAAATAACAAATCTGATATGTTAAGTTTCGTTTTGCATGCATGCAGTGTTATTCATCCTGTTTTACACGCTATTTTCAGGTCAAGCATTCTGAAGATACCGGTGAGAAGAAACCTGCAAAGAAGTTTTCCCTCTTTTATGACTCAGATACGAATATTGTGATGAACAGTAAGTGCATTTTTATAATTTAATACAAACAGGGTGTGCGTTCAGCTTAGTAGTTAGTTACGTTATACGAATTAATGCTAAAAATCCATTTTAAAATCCTTTTAATCGGACTAGTGTTTTGCTAGTTGTACTCTACATTTACAGTAAGACGTTTTTTGTTGCTTAGGAACAATGGAAGAATGCCTGCGTGCTTTTACCGAGCCTGAACTTTTGACCGGTTCCAATGTCGTTGAATGTGAAAATTGTCATAAATTGAACCTTGCGAAGATCGAAGCAGGAGTTCCTGTTGAAGAAGTATTTCCTTCTGTTTTCAATGAAAAGACTAAAGTAGAACCTAAAACTTCTCCACAATCTGACAAATCTGGGAAGCGTGTTGACGATCGGAAGAAGAAACGCCCTACTCGTCAGCAAAAACTTAGGAATCAAGCTGAAAGGAACTCCGCTGCTGTTCCTGTATCCACCGAAGCTTCTGAAACTGAAGCTGTTCAGGCTACTGAACCAACAGAAACAGAAGCAAACCTCGATCTTGTTGAAAACCATTTCGAGTTACCGGATGGGAAGACGGTCAATCCTACTTGTACTACAACAGAGGATCCTGAAAGGAAATGTGGTGGCGATAGTTCTTCCAATCAAAGCGGCAGCCTTGAAGACTACGTTGTTATCCAGACAGATGTTACCAAGGCTGGACCTTCCGGAAGTACAAAGCGAAAACTCGTTGAAATGGAGACTCCGGACTCTGAGCAGCAACCACTTCTTGGACTTCAACCTGGGAAGCTTTCTGAGTCCCTACAAAACCTCACCCTCCTTCAGTTAGAGGAGTCGGAGGATATGAATGTAGATGTAAATGTTTCAGACATTGACGACTTGGATTTACCTCCCGCTATGGACGGAATTGGTGGTAGTGCTTCAGAAGAAGAGGTAAGTTAGCATCAAATAAATGTTTTAACCATTTAGCTACTAGTAGTAATGGTCATAGTAGGTTGTGGACTGAATTTCTATAACAGTGGCCAGCTTTGGTGTGGAATCTTATGTGCATTATTTCTTTCAAACAGGACAATGACATGCCCCACCTCAACCTCGATCTTCCCTGTCACGATAAGTTTAAGAATTTTCAAATCACAGAGACAGATGAAGTTCCCTGTGAGACTGAAACTGAAAATTGTGAAAATGAAAAACCTGCGACTGCTGACGAAGGATTTTCTGAAGGTGAGAACTCTGGCTCTATTGAGCATGAAGGAGGCCAGCACCGACGGTCACAATCCTCAAGTCGCAACTCGATATCCGATCCCGATGATGTCACCAAATCTTGTCCTCCAGAAGAGACTGAGAAAGATATAAGTCCGAAAGTATCCGAATCCGAAGAAGATTCTCCTGTCGTTGTTGAAGCTCCTAAGATTCCGAAGGTATAGCACTCTCTTACGAGTTTAGATACATACATAGATTTATGTGGACAAATCACAAATCGGTAAATGCATGTTTCTGAAATAGGTGACCAGATGCCCATGCTCACGGCAGCAAACCATATCTCGTCCTCCAGAGTTCCTCACGATTCACTTCAAGCGATTTCAAATGTCTTACGGCGGCTCGGCAACAAAAGTGTCACATCATGTGTCCTTCCCACTTACTCTTGACTTAACACCGTTCTGCTATCCGGGCGATGGTGATGGAGATGGAGACTCTTCCATCTTCGACGACGACGGTCAAGTACTCTATTCGCTATACGGGCTGGTGGAGCACGGTGGAAGCTTGAATTGGGGTCACTATACCGCGCATGTGAAGACCGAAGGAGATAAATGGTTTTATATCAGTGACTCCAGTGTGAGCCAGACTTCGGTGAAATCGGTAAGTAATCTGGGTTATCTTAGAAACAGATTTAAGGCTACGAAAACTATGTAACTTAAACTTTGAAAGGAAGACTTGCCCATTTGTCGTATTAATTTTCCAAAATTACAATTTCACAGGTGAAAGAAGTAGAAGCCTACATATTATTCTACGAACGAGTACGAAGCATAGAAGAAAAACGAAGACTAAGCCTAACGATTGAGCCGGAAGTAAAACCAGTTGAAGAGAACATTTGGGCTGGCTGGGATGATGAGCCAGGACAAAGATCTACAACACCCACCGTCTCAGCTACCGTTACAAATTGGAGTGAACTTCCGGCTCCCGAAGAAGACTGGGACAATCTTGCAGCCCCAGCACCCGGGATTCCTGCTGAATGGATGACCGCTACAGCCACCACAGTTACTGTCTCCGATTCCGACAAGATTGAATCCGAATCCGTCGTTGAGGGATGGGCAAAGGCACCTGAGTTCTCCGTACAGCAATGGGATGAAGAAGAAAGTGTCGTTCCAACTGAAGTTGAAGCCTGTGCTTCCGTGACATCATCTACCACGAGTTTCGTTGAAGTTGAACCTGCGATGCCCGAAGACTTACTCCCCAATGCTGAACTTAGTACTTTGTGCACGGTCGAGGAACTAGAACACGCACTGGGAGTAAATCATAGTCTCCCAATCAAGGAAGATGATTTAATGGATGTCCTCTAATTACTAACATTAAAGCTATCAATTCAATTCTACAGTCTGTAAGTTATTTTACGGAAATTAGCTACTATTTCTAATCTCAAATTCGAACTTGACTCTTTGACCCAATGGATCATGGTCAGTGAAAATTCATGTGAAACCCGCTTCTCTGTGAAACACGAGTGATTCCCTGTCGTATTTTCTAATTTTAAGTAACATTATTATTAAAAACTTAAGGTTTAAAATTCGCAACATTACTGTAAAGAACTCAGTTGTTGACACGTGTACAATTTCAACGAGGATATTAGCAATATGTGACGTTCTACGTGTTATTACTCTTCTCAAATGAATTTGTACAGTCGTCATACATCGTGTTTCTACTCTATAACTTAAAACTTTCGGTCGAGTAAGTTAAAAATAAATTAATTGAAATTTTAGAGTCCTAAGTTTTTGAATAACTATTTATGGTAGACGTTCAATTCCCTGTCGCTTCATACTTCGCTTAGATAGGAATTTGTAGAGAAATACGCCCATCACGAGGAGTACAACAGCTCCACCGAATACGGAGAAGGTTATGTAGGCTTCCCGTTTCTCATACCAGTATTTCACTGGGGTTTCGGTGGTCGTTTCAGTGGTCGATGACCCAGCCGAGGAAGAATCCGTTTGAACCGTCGGTGACTCTGATGTGGGAACGGTGGAGGTCCAGGGTTCAGTGGTTGGTTGCGGGGGTAGTTGGGTCGTTGTTATAAGCTCGGATTCTCGGGTGACGACTCCTACGATTCGGCTTAGGCGTGACTAGAAATTTAGGGCTATCATAAGCATTCCGCAGTTAATCTTAAATGAATTTGCAGATCAGACCTACCGTGTCTGTTCCAATCTTTGCAACGATAGCAAAGTATTTCGTTTCACCCGCAACGCCCTGATAGATGTGTTCCTGTAGGGTGCCTGGTGCGCCTGGCGGATCTGGTAGCGGTTGACCTGTCGTAGAGCCGCCAGCAATTTCTTCCAGTGTATTTCCGGTATGAAGTTCGTAGGATTCAGCTGTAGAACACAAGAATGGCTAGTATTTGGCATTCAAATTGTGTTAATTTAATTGTGCCTTACCTGGCAACACTCCCGTTGGGTCATTGAAAATGACCGGAGCTGTCCAAGATAAGCGAATTTCATAATTGTCCATAGCCCAGGCTTGGAAGTCTAGGATTTGAGCTGGCTCTCGCTGTAATTTACGATATTCATTAGGTTGAACGTCGTTGCTGTCTTAATTATCTCTAAATTTTACTAACCTTCGTCGCCCAAACATCAGATTTCACCACGACCAAATCGCTGGCACTAAAGACTCGACTATTGTATTGTGTCAGTGACACGCCATCACATTGACCACGTTCACAGAAAAACTTCTGATCAACAGGCATGAGTCTCCCCATGGCATTTTCACTCCCGGAATCACTGGTCATGTCTCGAAGTTTATCTGTACTTGGATTATGGTAAACTGTGACCCAAACCCGGTAGACCACTTCGTCCTCATCCTGCACCGGCGGAATCCAGACACTAGAGTAGATGCCGTCACCTACAAAAGTATCTGGAGTACCCAGTCCATTGTCCTTCAACTCAATTTCGATCAGTTCCTCATTCCCAACCTTTTGTAGCGTCGCTGTCACCCGCTCGATGTTCATTACAGGTCGGAGCTCGATATCTCGAATGCTAGCGAATATCGCAAAAGGCGTCGTGCTCGGTCTGGGTTGATTCAAATCCAAGACGTCATTGACCGCTGAAGTGGACACGGTGACTGTTAGGTCGTCCACTTCGCTCTGCATCAGAATTTCTCCGGAGACGACCAGTACTCCGGTACAAGTGGTAACTCTACTGGGGTCACATGTGTATTTCACGGTGACCTGGATCACGTCTTTCATGAAATCTTCTACTTCGAAATAGCCACCGTAAACGACTCTCCTGGACAAATCGTTAGCCTTGTCCCACTCGGCCCGGGGCGTAAGTTGAAGCCTGTAAGAATCGTGAGTTACAACGACCGTGGTCGGGTCAATGCCAAACTCCAGGGTCAAGGTCAAATGGATCTGGTTGATTCCAGTATGAAGAATTGGGATGGGAGGTGACGACCCGTCGACGTGACCTTTGAATAACTGCGATAAACGGTGGTTATGTTTTGACTAGTGGTAATTTAAAATAGCGATTTTTGACCTTACCTGTCGATTCACAAATTTGGACATAGGTCTCTTCAATTCAGAAACGACTTGATTAAGAATCCTGGTCATTTGACGCAAAGAATTCGGATTGGTCAAGATGACAAGGTCACCTTCTGCTTGGGTCACAAGATTCTTGAAATTGACGTTTGGTCGAAATATGCTCGTTTGAATCTCTATGGCGAATACTTTGATATTTGACTCTTTCAAGGAAGCTACCAGCTTTTCTTCGTACGGAAGTTCGCCTGGAATTCGAAGAAATATTCGAGATTCGGATTTCGATTCTGACCGGTTCGACGTGCTTGCGCTTACCTGGCAATGTTCCATCTCCAAATTTAAGAACTAAAATAACTGCTCCTGAATCAAGCTTTAAACTTTTGACTTCATTTATAGTTTCTTCCAAAGCTCTTCCGAAATTTCGGCGTGCTTTTGCAGCGGTTGGGTTGTATCCGTCGATGGCACTGTACAGAAACATTGGTAAGCTATTTTATGACCCGTTTAACGCAGCAGTTTTTGAACATACGCTTCGAATTCGGCCAGATTCTCCTTGACCAGCTGCAACGGAAGCAATTTTTCCACCGTGGAAGGCCCAGTTGCTGAAGGGAAGATACCAATGGTCGCCATAACTTCTTCGGGTATTTTTTCACGGAAATACGATGTAATGTTTCCCTTGATTTCGGCTATGTCTATGTCTTGGCTCTGTAAAATGCAAGGGTCAATAAGAGGTCAAGGGTTCAGTAATAGATTTTTTAGAATTTACCATTGTAAGGCCGCCATCGAGCAACAAATACAAAATAGGCCTGGCGATCGGTTTGACCAAAATCTTCTCCAGTGGAGGCGCTTTGTCCAGCATGTCTCCCGTCCCGAATTCCGGGCTTTGTTCGATTACTTCCCAGGCACTGAGCTGTTGGCAGAACGTGTTTTGCTTATTCGGGCTTTCTTTATTATGTGTATCTGCATCGCAAAAATCCGTGATGGATTCCAATGAGTGGTAGTGCATCAGAGATGATTTCGCGGTATTCGTAGCATCCGGAAAATAACGGCAGTCTGGGCCTGGTGGGTATTCACCGTCGTGTTTGCAGATTTCGGAGCTGTACATAACGTCAACGTTTAGGCCTTTGAATCCATATGAAATTAGACCGTTAGACGGGGTCGTTCAACTAATAAGGGTTACCTATTCAACTTCTTATATTCTCCAACAAGCTCCACATTCGAGCATCCAGTCGGCTTTCCATGAATTTTCCCCTGGTTTCAGATAAGAATACGGAAATCTTGTGCTGTATGCAAATCCATGTTCTTCCCACACCCCCCAACGATAGCGTGCCCAGAGATGAAGTAGGGCTTTCCCTGAAATTCACGAGAAATGCTGTTTGCATGAAGATACACTATCTTTCTTTCTTTTTTTAAATTACATTAGTCACATATCTATTGTTTAAGCATCTTACACGACGTTCCATATTGGCTTTGACCATCATCAAAAAATTTCAGTGGCAACTCAATGAAATTTCCTGGTAAAGCACAGGCATTCGGATTTTCGGCTCGAGGGTCACTCACTGTTTGGGATATTCGGATATCCGATGTTTGGTAGGAATATCTAAGAATATAACAGTGTAAATTTAGGCGGTGATTTGAGCGAACGACGATCGAAATTGACCTTTGATCTTACTGCGTTTCTCTATCTTCTTGAATGCTCCAAGGTCTCGGAATGATGACTTGAGCACTTTTAATGTAGAAATGACGCTGGGTCGTTCGAAACATTTCTTGCGAGAGATTCTCGATGCCATTCTGATTTATAATTAGAAATAGTGTTATAATTTCTCTAAATAAATATTTTAAGGTGCGTTTGGGCTACTGCAAATCAAATTTTACCCAAATCCTGGAAATATACCCGTCCGTATCCTGAACCACTGAACTAGGCTCAATTCCAACTGTAATTTCATAGCCCTGGCTTCCGACCGGTGGTGCTCTTTGTAGGCCAGTACTTAATCGACACGATAATACTAATAATTGTGTTATTATTAGCGAGTAACTTTTGAACCACGCCATTTTATGGCAAAATATTTGTAGTAATCTGAATTTTTAATTATGACCAGCAGTTTAATTAGAAAATTTGAAATGACAAAGTCTCAGTGAAACAAAACGTTATCCCAATTTGCAATTTAAGTATGCTCAACCCAGTTGATGCATGCAATCATATCTGTGTAATCCATGTCCTGGTATCCACCTCTATGATAACAGATAGCAGCTATTAACGTCGGCTCTGATATAAAAATATTCGTTGAAATTAGAGAGTATTTGAAATAACAAAGTCGCAATGAAACAAAACGTTATTACAATAAATTTGCAATTTAAGTATGCTCAACCCAGTAGATGCATGTAATCATATCTGTGTAATCCATGTCCTGGTATCCACGTCTTTGATAACAGATAACAGCTAATAACGTCGGCTCTGCTATCAAAATATTCGTTGAAATTACAGTGATAGCGCGAGCTTGACATGCATTCCAGCTACTAATAGGCTACTGACGTGAAGACTACTACTGGTAATACACTGATAAGGTAGTCAAGTTTTGATTAACTCGGACGAGTGTGCCATCAATGACGCAGAATATTGAAAGTTTAGGTAAACGGAGCCATAGACCAATCTGCCATTGTTATTGGCTGATTTCTTAGCCCATTATTTTAGGAATTGAGATATATATAAGCCGTAAATTCAACAAAGGAAGCTCATAACTAGAATTTTGGACCGTCTAAATTTCAGGGTATAAATGTTTTAATTGAATAAATTTGAAGCATTTTATTTTCAGAAGTTTCAGAGGCTTCACGCTGTACAAAATTTGAATAATTTGTATTTAAAAATGCTACCGCATGTGTCAGAATTTCCATGCCGGGTTGTACTCTAGTCGATCACTGACCACACATTATTTAATTATAGGTCGAACTGCATCTTGAAAACGGCAAGTCAGCTCTTGGAATCCATTCTTCAATTGGTTCAACTTTCACTCTCTGCCATTCTGAGCGTACCTGTGTGCAACACCAAATATTAAAAATAAATTATTTTTAATAATAAAAATGCTCATAAATTATTTCTAGTTCGGTAGTTCAATCCACGTGTATGAGCCCCTGGCAGCTTGAAACTACATCTTTAAACTGTAAATTCGATTAATTATCGCCTTTCGTGCCTCGAATTTGGCAACATAGGAAGCGAAATATTGAACGAGCTTTTCTAAAAATTGCGATCTCCACGAGTCGGATATACCTATAGTCCGGTACAGCATTGCCCGAGTTGCCTATCGTACCTATCATATCCATTGTGTATCGCATTACGTCTAACGCCAAGCCTGAGTTGACCTGGCTCGCAAGAAAGGACCATTGTCCCTTTGTCCTCCCATAGAAATATTTATTTTATGACAAGTTGACATTTGTCTCTCTAACGTCTGGTGACTGGTGACCTCCAAGGAATTTCTCAAAGTCTGAAAAAAGCCTTTGCTCGCTCAAGCTAAAATTTCTATTTTTACTGTTACGCGTTACGCTGTGGAACGCCAAAAACGAAACCAAGAGAAAGCAGAGAATGAAGTGAAATTTTTCAATCAGAAGCTGTGAGGCTCACTTTCACTACTTTCACTATAGAAGTACTTCTATGGTATCCCTTCTTCTGGCCTTCTGCGCTCCATAAAATATGAAATGAAATCTCGGACTTGACTTGACTCAAGCGGAAGCATAGCCGCATTTCCTTGGCTCAGGGAATATCCGT
>VNWX01002226.1:0-12644 GCA_009869905.1 Ceratophysella communis | reverse complement strand
GCGGAGTACGTTTTGGCGCGCATTCAAATAAAAAGAACAGCCTTAAGTGTGTCACTAAACCTTGAAAATAAATACTGAAGTGAGTCTTACCTGTATAGCGTTTCAGATTATGCATGGCACGTGTGAGACGACGAGTCTCTTCCTCATTTGCATGGTTCTCGACAAGCAGAGCTCGGATTTCATGTTCGGACCGCTCCTTCAGACTTTCCAGACTTGAGACTTTGTTACATAGACCCTATATCAAAATGGAGTAACAAAAATAGCTCGATTAGTTTCAGAATCTCAGCAGGTCATCGACCAAAATAGAAGCATTCCATTTAGTTCATGTCAAATACAAAAGCACATATTTTAAATTAACTTTTAAAACAAGAACACGAAACGCTTACCTTTTGTAGCTTTTTATTCAGTCCCACGACCTGAAGCCATGTTTGAAGGGATGGGAGGCCTGGGTAGTTGGGCGGGATCCAGCTCTCAGGAATCTTTCTTTTGGCTACCAAATGGTTACTGAATAGTTTGATCAATTTACCCTACAAAATAAAAAAAAAATACAAATAAGAAACCTCAACCTCATCATTTCAAAATCTAGTCTAGTCATTTTTTTTCAATGCTTACCTCCAGTGTGCGAATTTCCTGTTGTGTGATTTCCGCAGTCGTTGCACACTGAGTCCGTAGTCCATCGAGCCGTTCAGCGGACAAACTGATCATAGACTGAAGAACACTGAGGTTCTCAAGGGCTTCCCGTATCTGAGCATTCTGAACAGTCTCCATTTTTGACTTGTTATATTTACTAGGCTTATTGTCTTGAGGTTGTACGAGTGTAACCGAAGCATACACAGGATGATGCTGCGAGGCTGAACCTGGAACTTATAAAAACCGAACAAATAAGTTATTATTTCAAAATCTATATTTCAAAACACAAACACAACTGGCCTGAGCAGAGATTAAATATTTGTCTGTGTAACTTTCAGGTTGTTTAAAGTTATGCAAAAGCTTACCTGATTCGTGTAGAGTGTGATCCTGGGTCAAAGGTTGACGTTGAAGGTTTTTGTTTAGAATTGTATAGTATTGGATGAGAGAGCGACTTGGAAAGCCCCCTTCCACTCCGCCATCATTCTCACGACTACTGCTGAGTTCTCACTTGAGCACTCTACTCGGTTTAGAAGGGACACTCTGTGCTATGCGCTATACACAAACTCCGACACAAACGGCATAGTACTGTGAACTTAGGCTCTCTTCTGTTTGGATTTTCTATGTGATGTAGGCCCTCCTCGTAGTTCGACTTTCCTTCGACTATGTATTTTACTGCTCCGCGTAGTATGTAGTTCTACTATGTAGTTGACTCCGAGTAAAAAACAGGGTTGTTTTGTCCATCTGTATAAACAAATAGTAATAAAAATTAGAAATTAACGTTGGATTATAATAGAAATCATTATCTAGTCTAGGGGAGTCATTCGCGCTGATGATTATCATGAAGAAGCGTTACCCCCAGGCCCTAAGACCTGAGCGCAAGTTTATGTTCATGTTCCTCTTGGTAATTTTGTGCATAGATACGCCACGCCACAAAATTACGCACAGAAATACGAAAATAGGTAGGTAACTGCCTAGCCAGCGGGCAGTTTAGTTAGGGAATGCTCCCTTGGACGCCATGATGAGCCGATATGACTTACAAGACTAGAACAGTAACACGAGCAGGTACCTATAATGCTTTAAAAAAAATATCTGTCAACACCTATTTCAAGCTTAAGCTAATGAATGTAAAATTCGTAATAACGTTTTTATTTTCTGCGATAGTTTCATAGATATCGTTGCAGAGGTCAAACATCGCGCTAATATGTTCAGGGTTCGGGAGGTGTTATGATGCTATACACTACATACACCACTATAGACTACATACATAATAGGCCATACCTTCACTTATCTCAAAATGAATCATTTTACAACTGCAAAGATCAGTTTTGTATTTTTTCTTTTATCTCACGTATGCTTAAGCTTATCTTTGGTAAATCGTAGAAATTGATTTTTAAAAAACTATTTGTATAAGTTTACTTATACAAATATAAACTATACTAGAATATAGTCCGTAGAAGGTAGAACAGGATGTGGGTGTCATTGTTTTCTCACAGATTAGGCATATCAGATATCCAGATCCATGTCAACAGCCAACCCTGCTCTGTGCTCTGGCTACGGACAATACGAAATACAAAACAGAACAAAAGGCCAACTTCGAGCCTTTCTCCTGCCTGAGTGCATTACTACTACTGGTAGCAGTAGCACCACGCCACGCACTGCGCACAGCACGTTACATTTTACGTTATAATTTTTTCAGCTCTTGATCCATGCTGATTGCTGATGCTGTAATGGTGTTGTAATCAAACGTTGTAATCAAAATAATGCTTTTTGCTTACTAGCCTACAATTTCGCTAGGATTTACGATTTACGTCCTGCTTTGCAATTCCACGTTCTTACCGTTTCATTCGCAATGACAAATGATGAGTAATGGAGTACTTACCTACTTAAATTCTGGAATTTTGTACTTTAAGTACGAAGTAATTCAACGCTTTCTAAATATAGTTAAAATAACGAAACAGCGTTCAATTTGCTTATACAAAAGTAAACAACGCTTATTCAGCCATCAGCATTTAGCAAATTATACTTGAAGAGGTCCATGACCATGTGCTACGAGCTGAATAGCCGGCTCTTCTATTTACTTATTTACTTATGAAATATGGATGACTTATTTTATTCCGATGAGTGACAAGTTCTAGTTGATGTTTACAAATGCCTGTCAAAGTCAAAACTGTCATCGAGCTCAAGAAATTCTGCTTAGACATTAGATATCCATACCACCACTATTTGATAGTTTTCGTTGAGTTAAGCTTAAATGTCTCCCTATATTTTACGTCACAGCAATCTCCTGTCAATTTTTGGCGTGTGGGCTACAGAATATTGAGCTTTGTCACATCAACTATCTGGGCATACACATGCTACCATTTAAAGTGCCCATAACTTATTCTGAAAATGTCCAGCAAAATCACAGACTTAGCTCAGAAACTCACCACAGGTATTTCATATTTACCATGTGAAAACTTCGGAACTTTTTTTTTGTCTTCTATGTTCTATGTACTAGCATCTCATCAATTGAATGATTTATCAAGTTCCACAGAATTTCAGTTTTTGGACAACACAAAATTTCACCGAGATATAATACTTAAGATTAGTATATGTTTTACAATTAGTCGATTTCCGCCCTATTTTGATTGGCTTTTTTTTTAATGATGAATATAATTAGAAATATGTAATAGTATGAACTTGATGGCTTACCTAAAATTGCGAGGTTAATGTCAAAAGTACGCATTCAATCATCAATCAACAGTTACAGTAAACAGTAGACAGTACCGTTGACTGTGACAGCTACTTTAATTAACCACTATTTAAGATTTTGCTGTATGATATTTCGTAAAGTTTTCAAATACCGGATACATCATTGACTGACCCTGTCACCCTAAAGCAAAATCCTACATCAGCGCAGCGCCTGCATATTTTTTTTTTAACAACTTAATTTTTTAAACAAAATATACTTCCAAATCCAAACTCACCTTGTGCCTTGATTTAAAAAAATCGCCGACTCTCCAAAACTCCAGACGCTGTACGTGAACGCTAAGCCTTAACTTAATTATTGCAAGGCACCACAAAGTACACTTCACATAAAATGCTTAAGTATAAACTAATTAACTAATAATTATTGACATGAAAATGATATCAGTGCCAGAGACAGAAATAATTTCGAAAGGTTTAGCTTCCCGCATGAGGCACTGGAGAATTGATCTGAGAAAACCAACGAGTGGCACATACCGAATAATATACGCTATTTTAGCTGGTAAAGCAGCCTTTTAATATGCGTTATGCTACATTCGTATTCTAGGGTCTTCTCCCTAAAACCGCGTTATTTTTCCCTGTCAGTCAGTTTTCACGCTTTCTAAATCCTAAAAATGCCACCCCCTTTCTGCGTTTAACTTTCTAATTGCAGCAGAGCAGGGTGTATTATAAAATAATTTAGTTTTAACTAGCATTATCTATTGACATTAAATACCGTTAGCCATGAAAATCAAGCATGCCAAGCCTGGTAGTCCATGTAATCTTTTCTACTATTGTCTTAAAAATTTCGCATTTACATGTTACAATTACAAGTTACAAGCACCTAAAGACAATCGGTTGGTTTGGGCCATTTCAATTTTCAATATATGAAAATTGACATTTTGAGAATTTTTTTCCTTTTTAAAAATTACGGTCTATATATGGTCGAAAATTAATTTGACTTAGATTGATCCTTGGCTTGAACGGTTTATAGCGAATGGTAATGATAATATAATACGGTTAAAAGGGTCAATATTTGATAATCGCATTTAAATGAACGCCGCTCAATTCACTTAGCGAGTCTATCATATTTCGACAAATACCCGCTTTCCGGGTTAATGGCTTTGAATTCTATAACGCAATTCAGTATAACAAGCACTGCGTTTACTGAAATTGTAAAATGTAAATACCATTTACGATTAGTTAAACTATTCTAATATTCGTGTCTTATTTATCAGTAATGTACTAAATCAATAAAAGATATAAGTTAATTTATTTTCTACGTACGTGTAATACGATACGAAGGCGTATTATATTTGTCTAGCAGCGAATTCAATTTGATATTTTGACCTTTTTGGTGTATGATGTATGACTGATGACCGCCTATCTCGGGGGTCAGTTAAATAAATGATGAGATAGTGGCATTTAACTGGATGCTCCAATAACCATAACCATAACCATAGTAATACTCCGTAGACTCACGTCAAAATTTTGACAGCGACAGCAGCCTAAGTGCAAGATGCAAGTGCACGAGATAATCTAAAGGGCTCTGAAGGTGAACGACCCTATATGTAATGCATCCCTGTCAATTTAATCTATATCGGGATCGAGACTTGGTATGCGTCACGATTGCATGCTATTATGTAAAAGAACGTGTCTATCCCGACCCCGACAGAAGATACAACTATAGAATTCTAGAAATTCAGCAGATCAACACCTCAAACATGAGTGATATTACAACACCACTTCCAGTTTAATTCAATGGCGTCTGACTGAATACAATGACCCTAGTACCTAGTACAGAGATGCTAGCGTAAATATTATGTAAGTGATCGTAGACAATAATGCAAGGCAGCAAAGTTGAAGCGATCATTATGTCTGAATCGAGGTTTAAAAGCTTTAGTAAACGCAGCGTGCTATGCAGAACAAAATGGTGAAGTTCTAGCTGATTCCGTGTAGTCTAGTGTTGTCTCGTCTAGCCTGGAACTAGAACCATGCGGCGTCTAGCTCTCGAGACTAAATGCTTCTCGTTTAATTGAGTCTGCTCTCTAATTCAATTATCCAATCATTTAATTACTTACGTAATTAATGCTGTGAATCAAGTGCATTTGATCCAATCTCACTTGATGCACATTTACACCTATTTTATTCTTACTTCGCGAAGCATCAATATTGTCTCTAAATACATGTGTCTATTTGTCACTTGGATGAGTCATTAGAATTTCATGTTGCGTTCCTCGAATCTGGCAATGGCATTAAAATCAAATTATGAACAAAGATTTTTCCAAAATTCCTAAACTTTTTTTTCGTGATAGCAACAATGTGAAAATATTTAGAATAGACATCTCGCCATAAGTCCTATTTCACCGATTTCTATATTGCAACCGCAAAGAAAGTCGGCTTTCTTAGCTCAAGTTAAACTCGGAATTCGCTTACTTGAAACAGTTATGTTTTTATTGAAAAGGTACACAGAAAACAGAAACTGAAATTAGTACTTTTTTACTACTATTTATGCAAACAATAGTATAATATTTTAGTACTATTTATGCACATTATTAGACGATCTGGTCCAAGGTTCTCTAGAAACATCTAAATTAAAATCAACTTTACAACCTATTTTCAATTCCTATGCCAAGTCAACAATTATTCATGTTTTATGTAAAATATTGATGATTCCGTATATTGTCAACAAATAAGGTCAGCGTGCGTGCACCGAAAAACACACACGAACGCCCTTGAACTGCTACACTACAGTTTCTGAACGCCATGCGACACAGAATGCCGATTCAGAAGTTTCGGGATAATAATACTGTGTATCTGTATAGCTTCATGTTTTGGACCTGAAAACCTATTGTAGATATTGCGCTGCTTTAATGGGAAAGTTGGGCTGGTATATTGATCCACCAGCTATGCTGGCTTCTACATATACAGAAAATTTGATAGTCTCGAAAAATTCGGGTTAGTCATAAAAAAGTGTTTTTTCGAGCTGATACGATATCTGAAATCTGAAAGCTTCTAACTCTGCAAGCAGCAACAGCAGCACTTCTCAATCTGAAATGCATTCGAGATGAGAGAAAGTCCGTTACAATAGTCACACTGCAAGAACACCTAAAGCTTTCTCCGATGTTACTTTCACTCAAAACTGGACGAATCCTCAACACCCATTGGTTCGGCTTCTCTGCGGAATACGCATAGTAGCCTGAATTGATTTAATACTGGGCATCAACTGATTGGCCTGTTTTTGTCCTTGCCCGACACCAACGTTTTCAAATTAGGCAGCTTTTCTGTTATTTGCACGGATTTTTCCAATTTTCTAATGACGAATGGGTTTACAATGCCCATAGAAATGCCTGTCAGTCCGGATGTTTGTGCTGTCTAACGCTACGCTGTCCGCCCGCACAGCATCAAATTCTCGTGTTTAGTATTTGGCATATGTCTTTGTGTAGAAAATCATTAAGACATTTGAATAGAAATCTCGAAATAATACCAGAAATGTAGTCTGATGTTATTTTATTGAAAAGAGATAAGCATTCAGGGAGATTTGGATGCCGGGACTATTGTTTTGTTGATATGTGCATATTTATCTGCTAGATACAGCTAAAAGTGCTGCGTAGGTCTGTTTCTCTTTATGTTACTAATAACGCCTCTTGTTGTCAATACTGAATAAATCAGGTGGACGCAAGTAGTATTTTATACAGGCTACTGATAATGTAACTGATCTTGAGACGCCATAAGGTGGTCAGGATACATTGAATATCTAACGCAGCCCTCAGTCCCCTATTTTTGAAGCAATTAGATTGAAACATGAAGATCATTGCAGCAACGATTCCAATTGCTGTTGCTGAACACGTTGTTACAGAATCTAAAATACTAAAAATGCTACTTATTTAAATACAGTATATTGTTCCTGTGCTCGATATTTATAGCTCTGTGTGCTATAATTAAATCGCGATATTCGTCGTAGAATGCTAACCTTGTTCGTGCCACTAAATTGACCCTTGCATTGCTCGCATTGCTATTTATCAATAAATATTTAGACATCGACAACAACGACCCTTCCAGCGGGTAATGGAAAATAATTCATATTTGGAAGAAAAATGTTCCACAAATAGACATCTTCTTGGCTCTTGATTCCGGGCAGCCAGAAGTGTGGCTGGTGGTACTAGAAATAATTATTGATTAGGAGCTAAATATAGAAGTCCGAAGAGAGCCTTCTTGCTCGGCAGTTAAAACAATAGGCCTTGACGTTGTTAGAGATGTTTATAGCACGAGACGTGGGATTCCCAGAGGAGTCCAACTTTGATGTTGGATTCCAGAGGGATTTCCATTTCCAATACTTTTCTCGTCTTCAGAGACAATCAAACTTTTACTCATCAGTCAAGTCTAAGCCTTGCCAATACTTTTGTGGGACTCCCAGAGGAGTCCAACTTTGATGTTGGATTCCAGAGGGATTTCCATTTCCAATACTTTTCTCGTCTTCAGAGACAATCAAACTTTTACTCATCAGTCAAGTCTAAACCTTGCCAATACTTTTTCTTACCACGGCAGATGGACATGCCTAAATATAAACCTGGTGCCCGTCTTTATGAATTAGGACTTTGGGATACGAATTCTGAAAAGAAAATTGAATTTTGTATTGAATGTTCTAACGAATGAAATTTTAAAAGTTGGACATTGTAGAAACACCTCGGCTTTTAGAGCAATAAAAGATTCGCCAACTTTTCGAGGCAGTTTATTCAGGAAATGCACCGACCCTTAAGCGTCCTTAGCGTTTTAGTGACAAAACACGTGCTATTGCTATTACTAACTCATAGCTAACTATAATCGATGTGTCGAATAAACTTACAAATATAAGTTTATGCTGAAATAAGAAATAATTTTGTCACAAATTCCAGAAGATCTTTATCATGAACTTGCTGCGCTTTTCGCATCGGTAAGTTTTGAATGCGATCCGTGATGATTTGATGCGGATGAGATCAGGATAATGCATAAATCTTCTGTATATGCTTAGCCTTCAGGCAGATTTCAGTGTGTTAACTTTTAACTTTAATACGTAGTTTGTAATCTGAAAAGACGAATTCATCAAAATAACCCAGCCCTGTAATCCTTAAAATTGCTGCACTTTGTGTGTATCTCCGTCTGATTATCAGATCCTTTTGATGTTCTATGAATAGAGTACGTTGAAGCCGTTGTATGGCTTCAATTCAAATCCTCCAGGTCGTAATAAAATATGGTTCATGCTGACGTGCCTCTGTGCATTCAGTCTGCACCTAGTCCCAGTACAAAGTGCAAAGAAATCAGTTGATATACCTATAAAATCTATTATTGTACGAATAGTTTCTTTTGAAATCCGGGATTTGAAGAGATCTGAAATCGGGCTTTTCGTTTGTTTGGCAGGCAAAGGGAGGGCAAGGACTCTCACAAGTGCTACGGGCTATACATATGAGTAACGGATAACTAGAAGCACTTTTTCAGCGAGGTCATTGAATTCCACTGAATATCAAAGGTGAGAAGTGTCGAGGACTCAATAGAGACGGAGTTAGACAAGCAATGGAGAAAGCTATTATTACAGCCACTTTTCTCCGGGCCTATGACGTCAGACAAAGTCCCAAAACGATGCCTATAAATATGCCCCATTCCCAGCTCTCTCGCTCTCGTCGCCTGCCCTGAATTCCTAAGTAGGTCCCACCATACCACTGCCAATGTCTTTTTACCCAAACGTCAATCCCGTACTTATCCTACCTATCCAACCGATTCTGTTCTGGTTCTACGGATTTTCAGATAGAAAATACGTTGGGTTACCAAGATTCATAAATTTAATTGATAATGGGTGAAAATCACGGCATGCTTAATTTTTTTTGTCATAATCGTAAAAATGCACAGACATCGCAATTAAATATCTATTCATATAATTACGCTCGATCCTTAGCTTTTATACGATTAGCCTGAACACCCATACAGATAATAGGCCAAAGATGAGTCCCAAATTCGAGTCGAAGATACCTGATTTCCATCTGCAGCTAAATAGAAAGTACTCCAGAGGTAAATGAACAGAATTCGCTTTAAGGCATGTATTTTTCTTGCCGGATTTAAACCCAGAGATTGTTTCCAATTCAGCTTCAACGGAATGCAGCTTCATAATCTACGTGTCCGGGTCCTGGTTATATAATAACTAAATGGAACTTGCAAATTTGACATCATATTTAATAAATATACTGGCTATTATTTCTTAATTCATAAATCTTGAATCAAGTGTTCAACTTAATAAATTCCAGTGAGACCAAAACATTTATATATTGAGAAACTTTGAACTGCATGTGCGGTGGAATCCTCAACTCACAACTAAAAGTTTATATGTAATAAGCGTGTTTCGGTATACTGTTAAATCAAATCTTTTAATGTAGGACGTTAACTGTCCCCATTAATTTAGATAATTTTCTATTGATGGAAATATGTAATTATGGAATACTAACGGGACGGGATCTTAATTATGAATAGTTGCTGATGGACGCGGGTAAGAAGTTTGCAATCGAAAATGTCACAATGCCTAAGTCAGAAGTCGTTACAAACGTAGAGAAAATGCAGCTTCAAGTTGAAATTATTGTGTTATTGTTATTCTAACACGTTTTTTTTTTTAAATCGACCAAATGATGAGTCGATAATAAAATATGTCGACCAAATAATTTTTCGGCCAAAAGAGATCGACCAAAAGGCTGTTCTACCAAAAAAGTCGACCAAAAGATAGGTAACCGTAGTGATGTACTGCATATATTTACTATATGACTCAACGAGAAGCTAAAAAATTTGGAATATCTCCGAAATCAAGGGCTACATGGTACATTTTATGATGCACAAGAACAATCTATCAATGGAATTTTTTAATATGAACTACATAGTACAACTGAATTGTTCCAAACTAAAAAAGGCTAGTATTAGAATTAGAAGAGTAGGCAGAGATAATACAATGCATAAATAATGAGCTTTCACTCTCGTATACTCAAATACAGAGATGAGCAAGGCCTGAATTGACGTTGAATTACGGTGGTCGTTTGGTCGTTCAGCCTTTCAATATGTGCTTTTCTCATGCAGACAGTTTTTGTTTAGGGTTGACTTGAGCTTGAGGCTTTTTGTTGACGTTGTTGTAGCTTTAGCCAGGCCTTAACTGATGAGATGCTTTCTCCTTTCTCCAGCCTCTGCTCTATCGAAAACTTGAAACCGGATCCATCGTTCAATACAATAGCATCTCTGGCTAGGCTCGTGGTTGCGGTGCGGGCGGATGTCTTTGGAGATTACGTGGATAGATTCTTAATATTTTCGGTCATCTTTGAGCTATTTTGGGCTAGGTAAGTAAAGAAGGAGACGTGCGCTAATCTGGGATTTGGGGTAGGAGAAAGTGCGGAGAGCTGGCTCAAGAGAATTCATCGGGGGATTTTTAGGCTTTACCCGTAAATACACATTGTTAATAGTGTGTGGGAGGTAAGACCGTTTAGGGTTGCGATAAAAGTCATAAGCCGTGCTGATGTATGATGTCTAGAATTCTAGAAAATAGCTCAGTTTTTAATAAAGTGTTCACTAAATTGAGTTGCTTTAATTCACTTTTTTTTTTTACTTAAGGCGGCGTTTTCTAATAAAATAGTTGGTAACTAAGCGAATGACTAAGCATGAAATTGCCAAGCACTTCTTTGTCACTTGCTAATCTTCGATTAAATGGATTTAACCGCACTTATTCAATCTGCAGAGTTGCCAAAATTTCCACAAATTTGCACGCTTATTCATATTAACGTCCAGTCAATTCATAATTTTAACATGCTTCGATTTTAAGTACCTCGATAAAACTTGAATCCACCAAATAAATAGTAATTTAGTTGAATAGGAAATAGTAATTAGGCGGCCGATGAAGAAGTAGTATCAAAATCCTGTTACTTGCAAGGAGCGAAACCCGGAAGTCGAAGTTAGAAATAACTCGAAAAAACCTTATTGTCTCATTCACTGTGACCTGCTGTTTGAGAAAAATTTAGATATTTTTATGAATTGTCTAATTATTGTGTTATTTTATCATGTAGCAAAATTATACTTGATTCAAAGAAATGATTTGAGATCCAAAAAAATTCAATAAATAAAGTCTAGCTTGCTTGAGATAATTATTTTCTATATCACTATTGTTTCTAAGCCTGAGAACCTGATTTTACTGGGTGATACATTTAATCGCATCAGCGTCAGGTAGCGCATCGTTCCATAGATGCATAAACACGCGATATTCGCACTATTCTACACCGGAGACATCTCACATCTCAGATTGGAGTGAAAATAGGAGCTAGAATTCGCAAATTAAATTTACCCTATATATATCCGCCGATTTAGCGAACCAGAATAACGGCATCTATATCTAATGCACATTTTACTATGTAGTGCGATTTTTATGACCTGCTTTTTAGCACCGTTTCATTCTATACATATTCGACTTTTCTCATTTTATGCATGTTGGTTCAGCGTATAAATCGAAGATCAGTTATGCTGAAAGAATAAGACATCTCATCAGTAAGTGATTCGATTGATAGTTTATTGGTATCTAATATGTATAGATAGGGGCATATAGCTTTGTCCTACCACAATACAAAATACAACCGATATTTGCAGAGAACGACACTGAAGCTTATAATGTGCAGAATACACATATCGGCATCGGAAGTTAGCGGATGCGTGGTTAAACCAGTTGCGGTTGCGCATGCCGCATTTTGTTTTAATCATTTAAGATGGGATTTTAATATTTTGGGTTTCCTTCCGCCGTTGCATAATGGGCTTCTTAATATCGTAATGTGAATGTGTATATTATTTTCAAGTTGCCCAACTTGAAGAATCTTAAATCAACTAAATGGACTCTTTCCTGAAAGTAAATTTGTCAGTTAAAAACAAAATCTTAAGACTTTCAAAAAAGTAGATGGAAGCATCTGGAAATTGTATAAATTAAGAGAAACGATGCGAAATTTATCATTCCTTCCGGTCTAAATCTAAGATTTTTCTAAATTAAAAAAAAACATTGCTGCACTCCGGGCCGCATTGACAGGGATGCATAGATAGATCCAAGGGTAATAGAAGGAGATAAGGTTGTGACATGAGCCTAGCAAGCGAGTTTTATTCAGAGTTTTTTTCGAGGGACGCCGGCCCCCGATGATGACGTATGCTGCGGCGACTCGTGCTCTCTGCACTCTATGCTCTAATGGAAATTACGTACTCTTTCCGTTAGTTTTACGCTGAAATAATTAAATAATGTGTAATCAATTTTGCTAAGG
>VNWX01002225.1:0-12648 GCA_009869905.1 Ceratophysella communis | reverse complement strand
GGCGTCCAAAGTGTGACTTCAATAATATACCTGATTCACGTGGATGGACCTACCATATATAATATTTAGGTTACAATAATTAATTTTGACGTAGCTGTTAGTTGTAAATCGATTCCGTTGTTCTAAGGTTTTGCATACCAGCAGAACAATACACCAACTCACGTACATCATGCTGCCTATAATATGTATAATTGCTAGTAGTAAATGTTCTTTCATAGGCTGGGTAGGATAGAGACAATTGGTTTAGAATGATCATTTTACGAGAATCTAGCGTAAAATCTAGATTGTCCAGTTACAGTTATGTATGTCTGAACTCGGGCAAAATATGTTAAACATAGATGGAGTTGGATGTATATTGCCGTTTCCTGTAAAATTTGTATTAAAGTTAAATGATTGAGTGGAGCTGGAGTGGTAACGGAAGAAGTTTAAAGGTAGGTAAAGAGGTGTTTCAATACAAAATCTTTTACTCCAAAATTATTATGTAGACATAGTTACTTATTATATAATGATGAATAAAAAATCTATGAAGTTTCTATTACAATTACAACCATCCAATTCAGTTTTTGAATACTCATTTCAAATTTTTGTAGAAAGTATTTACTTTAATTACTGTTGCATGTAAATGGAACAAAATGTTAACAATTTTTTATGTATCAACAGCTATCGAAACGATGATGATTAAGTTAGGCGTGTTTGTTAACGTAAGTCGTTCTATTTCCAGCTTTAACGGGCACCACCGGTTTGGTTTCAGAAGAACTGTCAGCCTTTGGATCCATGAATACAATTTTGACTGGAAGATGATCTCGAATGAAAATGCCAGGTGTAGGTTGAGATTCTAGAGTTTCAATGTATCCTAGCCAGTAAATGACCAAACCAGGTCCGAATCTGTTTAGTTAATATATATTATGCTATATTTCATATTACGGTAGTGAGCTTCATAAATATAATAGTAACTCGAATCTCGAATCCTACCGATTCCTGTAACTGATAAGTTGCTCGTCCAAGTAAGTGTTATGTGTATCTTCGTCTCCAAAGAGTGCTTTGCTTTCGATCCAGTTTACCACGCGGCCTTCTATTGCTTTATCAGTTCATAAAAAATATAAGTCACCATGTTCAGAAATCTTAAAGTAAACCCATTGACCCGATTGTCGCCTCCCAGCGGAGCCTCCCATGTTGCCTTCTATTGTCGCCTCCTAGGTTTTTTTTTTGGAAGGCGACAATATGTCTTTATAGCACGGGAGGCGACAATGCACCTTATGCATTAAAGAGGCGACAATAGCAGTCAATATGGAAGGCACCGCTGGGAGGCGACAATCGAGTCAATGGGTTTACTTCAACCGTATATACCTACCAATAGGAACGTCCAGCTTAAAATCAGGAGTCTGAAATTAAAATATCGACGAGCGTATAGTTATCCTCTGCGAATGCTAATCAGTCTCAAATAAAGAAAATCTGATAGATTGAATACCTTATCGTATCCTTGTTGTCTTAAAATCCCTTCATCTACAAACCAAATCTTTAATTCGGTCAGTTTGTGTTTTAGTATAGCCTCGTACTCCTGACCTATGCTCCTAAAATGTTAAAGTCGATATTAAAAATTGTATTATATTTACATTTAAGTTTATATCAGCACACCAATCCAAAAATACTTTTATAAACCGATACCAAATACATTTTCCTTATTCATCACAAATCACAATTACGAAAGTCAGAGATCAGAGACTTGTCGCCATGCTTTTTAAACCGTCAAGTAGTGAATATAAACGAGTCCAAAGAGTTAACCTACTGTTTTATAGAATCCGGCATTGGTCCATAATGATCATCATGTACTGTACACTGTAAATGCCGTAATATGTAAACCGTTGTAGCATAATGCATAATGGAATGCGAAAGAAAATAATGAGAAATTCGTAATTGTTGAGCAAGTACATACCAAAAATACTTCATAAGCCAAATCTCTATCCTCAATAGCCGTATTGTCCTTTAACAATCTGTTAACTTCGCTTCGAATTACGGATAAGTTTATAACTTGTGTTTCTTCGTTTTGAATTTTATCTTCCGCATCACTGACTTTGCTGGCATATTTCTGTAATTCTTTCTCCTGTTGATCCCGTATATAGGCTTCTAAAACAAATCTTGCCACGAGGACTGGGCAAATATCAATCTCATCAGCAATTCGCAATATAATACCAGGAGGTTCCTTATGTTCAACGGCCTCCTTGAACCTAAAATGCAAGATAAAAAAATTACACAGTAAAAAATCTGGAACATAAAACTCCGTTTATTGCAAAAAAAAAATATTTACTTCATCAATGCAACAAACTAAAAGTCACAATTTATTGGAGCACGGAATAAAGAATAAATGTCTTTAATTTCACCGTCCAGCGAGTGAGACAGATGTTATATGTTATGCGCTTTGGTTTCAACAGGTGAGTTGAAATGCATGCTAACATGGCGGTTAATATTGCAAAGTATACCTCATGTAGAATTCCTGCATCTTTTCAGGAACGTTGTATCTGCCATGATTCATCCGCATTTTTTTCTGGACGTGGCTACTCAAAATGCTTCCTAAGGCCAAAGTTGATACCCTACAAGAACAAGAAGACAAATGTTGGACAGCTAAATTAGCATATTTCACACCTTTGTTACTAACCTTAATGTTATACATTTATTTGCTTACGCACGTTGGGTATTTTTCTTCCAGAGCAGTTTGACAATCCCGGATGTTCGCCTGTGCCCGAATTGTTTTCATGATATCACTGTACAAGTTGGTGGACATCATCTTGAATTTTGTTTTAGCGTGTAAAGAGACTTATCCGTAACGACGTTGTGTAGCTAAATCACCACTATGTATTTTACTAGGGATGACAGGAATCTTGGAATCAACATGAGATGAAGGTCGGATGAGACGAAATCTTAATAAATAGTGAATAATGCTATCACCGGCTTCCGGCCTTCTTGGTTGAGAAGATCCAACTTGAAACTTGGTTTGCTTGGTACCTAAATGAAATAACAACAATAAAGATATGAATAAAATACCCCCTACTGTCTCCGCCAAGATTTTGATTCTACAATATAGGAACTATCTAGAATGAATGTTGATTGATGCTGCAGAGTTTTTGGTTCGAATTAATTCTAAAGATAAGTTACAGTATGTGTCGCCTTGTTTGCAAGAACATTCACTTTACGAATTCCAACACAACTTCTGCATACCTATTCAATAATTGTGTTTGGATCTGTTTCCCTCCTGTTCCTAGGTATTTCCTTAGCCACCAATCACTAAAGCGAGACACATAAGGTATTAAAGTACCGAGCTTGACGACTCGCAGGACATGTTTCCACTATAGATGATAGTCCTTCAGCTCAACAATTTGACAGCCCTGACATTACACATGCCCATTACCCATGCATGCAAACTTCTAGCTCTATAAACCCAAAACACAAAATGTGCGCAGAAGGTTTTCCATAATTCAGGTTAGGTTATGTGATTCTTCATTATTTATTAGAAGATTGGATGTGACTCACAATTTCCAAAGTCGTAAGTTACAATTTATAATCTTAAAACAGACTTGCGAATTCGAAGCTCTGGACATTCGATTCTAACTGCTAAAGGAAAAGATAGTACAGACAATCAGACTACTCGGTTTGAAATTTATAAATAATGGAAAAGCATGTTTCTATATATGACAGCGGGTTAAATAATATTTAAGAATTTTTATTGTAATAACAAAATGCGTTTATTACTCGGGTACCTTTACCTGCTTCAGGATTTCGCCATATTTCTACAAGCTGGGAGAGTCTTTGAGCTTGATGCTGACGCTGAAAGAAATAAACTGGCGTCTTTAGGTTTCTCGATTTTCGTTACCGAGGATAGATTTTTTTTTAAATACGTTATTCAAACTATTGTAAATTGTAAATGATACTTCAAAGTCCAATCCCGACTACCAAAGCTATGTAACAGAAATTAAAACGGTGAGAAAGTGCTACCTATTAAACAGTAGGATGTTCCAGGTTGATTGTTACACATCTTTAGATCTGTAGATATTTGTTTTTCGATTTTGGACTCTAACCTGTTTCATGTATTCATGTACATAACAACTTTACACACCTTGGTCATTATGGTAATGAGCAGGGAACAAGTTCCCTTGACTTATGAACAGACGCTGGTCTGTGGTGGTCCGCAGTGTCTGCAGACTAGTGCCTCGATACAGAGAGGGAATTGACGATGGCGGCGGATAAGTTGAACGGCATTGGCGCTTCACCTTCTCCTTCCACTGACTTTCCGGCTTAATTTTTTTATTAGCATTAAGTAGTAGTAGCACTAATTTATTGGTTTTCTTTTTTAAACCTACTCCATATCCATACTCCTACATTCAACAACACAATGTCACATTCCACCTTCACCTATTAATTTTGTCACTAGCTAGTCTTCTTGGTAGTTAGTTAGTTGTCGTTAGTAAAATCCACACGCCGTCTGCCGTCTTTTATTGTTTCTACACTACCAACTACATACAACATACAACATAGGTGATAGGTAATGACACAAAACGTAGTTCACTCGTGAAGAGCTTGTATTTTTATTTGTTATCTGCTGGTTGTTGGTGGAGTCAAGGCTCACGACAAAGGTTGAAAGTCAAAGGGGAAAGTAGCCCGAGCCAAACACCGAACCGAAGTAAGTCAAGATTACAAATTCCTTGATAACCTGAAAGCAGTACACAGTTGTCAGTAAGTATAGTTCAAAGAAAGGCAAAGATAAAGATCAACGATTAACATTCTGTATTCGTCACGGTCAACGGTGCACACGGTAGACATTTGGCACATTTATGTTGTATGCATGTTGTCAAGTTGTGGCTTGTCACTTGTTGGTTGTCAACATTATATAGATACCGTACATATACACTCTGACACCTAGATATGACCTAACCCTGATTTTTTTTAAACCAGGAACTTATTTACATTCAATGAATTTGGAATTGCTGATTCGCCAGAGGAGACGAACCGACATCTAAAATGTCTTCACCCTCCAGATCACGTAGTAAAGTAGCTTTAGCTAGAGCGAAAGCTGCTTCACCGGTAGCGGGTCCCTCTCGAGGTACACGTTTGGGAATTCGGAACACTAAGATTGACGCAGGGAACACTACAAAAGAGACACCAGGCCCGAGTTCTCGATTTGTTCAGGAAAATCGCCAGGAAACCCATATCGCTGGTAAGGGCAAATACACAATCCTAAGTGCATGCATTTTAGAAAATCTAGGACAGTAAATAACTTCAATGTATAAAGATATTGCGTTTTCGACTAGATGACTGAGGCAAATAAAGTTGTCGTAAATCCGTTTCATAAATTAGGTGAAATATATACCTTATTATTATAAACCCCGTTATGTTATTTATGGCCAGCTCCACGCGAGCCAACCCTGAACTCATCTTCAGTCTATCAGCGAATCATTATTGCTGATCCTCAGATCAGAAAGTTGCATGAATCTCACATCGGCTTTGCCCTCATAAGGTGCTAACTAGAGCCGGAGTGTTTATTTGTTCGGGATAAGCTGACCAAGCCCTACTATGTTGTTTCCACGCTGTACATCCCCCCTTGCATTAGAATGCTACTTCTAATAATTCATAAAACGGACTAACCATATAGACTGTCACTGTTTCTTTCGTTTTTTTAGGCCAAGCTGAAATCCCTGGGAAACAAGTCGGAGTATCTGCAGGTCGAAAAGATAATGAAAGTGAGCGAGAGACAACTGACTACGACGATATATTCCTGAGTGATTCAGAGGAGAATTCACAGGTCTTTGATAAATCAGATTCCAGCAGTAGTGGTGACGAGTACAAATACTCTCCATTGAGGCGTAAGAAAATATACTAGTGAACTATTTAAATTAGCCACAGATGCAACTGCTCTCCCGCTCCCATTTTTTTTTACTTGTACTTTGTACTGTTCATGTGCCAATGTACTTTCAGAGGCCAAGGCCAGATTCAGTAGTAACATTATACTTCGCTTCTGAACTTCATTTTTGAATTCTTGATAGCAATTTTAGAACCCACTCAAGCAAATAAGCAAATCAATGTCAAGAACCTGACTCGATTTCAATTTTTATACTTAACGAAATTTTAAGCTCAGGTGCACGACTACTGATTCTTGCTCTACACGAGTATAATGCTGCAAGGTAACAGTTGTCAAATATTGTTGAAAACGACATTAAGTAACATCAAATTGAAGCTCAATAGAGAACTGCTATCTTCCATTTATCATTTAAATAAACATAAAGCCATGTATTATCTCAACAAAGAAATATCCGTAGAATCTAAACTATTTAAATGAAATTCCAGACCTTACTATTACTATTATTGCAACTGTTATTGCAGGCTTCCTTACTCCTAATCCTAATCGTATTGCTCCGATTCACTGACAGCTCCGTAAGCAAAAGCGCACATCATATTGATCGTATGGTTTATACAATAACCTATCATTTAATCATTTACAGGAAGACCTCCTGGTCCGAATGGCACACCGCCGCCAACATTTGCCCAGATTTGCAAAGCAAAAGGCGTTCCACTGACGTTATTGCGAAAACAATGCCGGTTATATGTTCGTCAAGGGTTTAAGAATGTATGGTGAGTAGTGCAATAATGCAATTTGTGTATGGTGAGATGAATAGTTACATCTATAAAAGACAATGTCAATTATATTCACAGGTGGGATGCATTTGTGCCGCCTCCGCAATATAAAGATGAAATATGTACGTTAATATTATCTATAGTTTTGGTTTAATTTGGTAATTTTGGACGTTATTACGTTAATGCTAAACATAGGTTCACATAACTTATAACTTATTACATAAATTTTAATTTAAAATGTTACTTTAGTTGAGGAGCTGTCACAAACACCACCTAAGGATCCAGCCCTTGATGTTAGTTCAGCATACTATTTGTCCATGAAGCCAAAAAAGAAGATCATTGACAAAGCTGAGCAGCTGGAGCGAGAAAAGCAGAGTGCTACTAAGCTGCTCAAGTTGTTTGAAGAAAATAAACAGAGACGAATCGGTGAGTGAAAATCACTGTATACTGTATACGTATTGAACTGCAATTCCCAATATAATTGTTTATAGTATTTTAGCTTCTGTTAAATTTTTAGCCATGATAATTGGTAATTATTAAATGATATTCCAGAGCATTATAAAGAACTTGGAATTCGTATACCTTCCCCTCTCACGAGTCCTCGGAATGAAGCCGAGGAGGTTGTACCGGCACCAACGCCCAAGAAGTCACCCGGATTCCCGGACGACAGTTTCAATGACGAACTTCTGTTGGAATACTCAGAAGCAGTCGAAAAGGATTATCACTGTACTCGGACTAATACGGAGACAGTTAGTTCTTCCAACCGAGAAAACGAGTCAAACGGTGTTCCACAAGACTCATCTTTCAAAAAAACATCGAAAAAGGGTCTTCTACAGGAAATCTTGGCTCCGGTTGACTCCGCTGCATTGGGACGCAATATCGTGGAACAAAAAAGTGGATCTGGTAGTAAGTCTACCCGCGGAAATGTACCTGAAACTCCAAAATCTTCCTCTCGACGGCGCGGAAAAGCTACAACGCAAAAATCAACCCCTACCAAGCGGATCAAGTTACCTTCACCAGATCGCGTTTTACCACAACCAAGACAACTGAATTTTTCGGATCGAGACTGGAAAGGCAATGAGTTTGACGACGATGACTTATTGTTGAGCCAAATCGAAATTCCTGGAGAAGTACAAATTAGTCAAAATGGAGGTATGTCTAGATCGAGCCGAAAAGGCTTAACTTCCGTCTAGAAAAATATATGACAAAATCTTTCATTTTATAGAGAAACTGACTGCAACTGGAACTGAAGGCGAAGGCTTTGACGGATCCGACTCTGACGACGACTTGTTTAGTCAAATTGACTATTAGGTTTTCATGCTGGTGTTTAATTATGTTTTTTGCTTCGCAAATACTTCATGTTCACCTTTTGAAATACCGCGTTCGACGTTCTAAATGTTCATTAATCATTTATTGTTCTTTCCAATAAGGTCCAGTCGGGTTCTTTACCTTTTTCTGTCTGATTTTTTCCCTTTTACCGTCGAATTCTTGTCGAGTATTTTATAATTTTGATGACTTTTATTACCTAACTACGTTCGTAATAACTACTCGCGTGGGTTTCTTAAATAATCTAATGATGAAGTGATAATACAATTTTAATCAGTTCAATGTTCCTTTACTCATGTTTTCTCATGTATTTATTGTTAGCATTCACATTATTCAAATTATTTGTACTTTTCATTGACTATCATCATCGTCGTCGTCTAGTTCTTCGTCCAGAGAGGATTCGTTGTCTGTTTCTTCAACAGGAAGAAGGCAAGCTTTAGTGTCATCGAATATGTCGGTAGTTGCACGGTCAGCTGCCTCAAAGACTCCAAGAACATCGATGCCTACTTCTCCTCGGTACTTAATTTGAAGTGATTTTTGGCCCAATTGCTCGGCCAAACATGGATCCACTGGAATGGGCTCCCATGGAATGCATTCTTGTGCTTCGTATTCCTCATCATCGTAATCTTCGTCCAAGTCCTCATCTTCTACTTCGTCATCCGCAAACTCATCTTCCCCTTCTTCCGGTTCCTCTTGAACTTCTTCCAGGTCTTGCTCAAAATCATCCTGATCCGCAAAGAATTTGTCACCAGCAGGACGCTTTCCAGAGCCTTCCGTTCCTGAACTACCATCCGTGTTCTGGTAATCCGCCGAATCTGGTGTCTCACCCGCTTCTTCTGCTTCTTGAGCTTGAGCTAGTAAGATTTAATTTTTGAATAGCATTTAAACTTATATGATGGCCCGATGCCCGATCCATTTTCGTATTAGTAGACTAATGAACAACACCCAACTTACGTTCAGGACTGATGATACGGCAATTCTGTTGTATGGCCAGGTTCACTGCCTCGTGAATGAGCTGGTCAATTGCAATCTGTGTTCCGTCCACTGCAGCGACACCGCGCTCCAGGTGTTCACCGATGGTTGGAGCTAATGAATCAACAATTTCCCTCACCACTCCTTGCGCGCTGAATGTCGCATCCGTAACTTGTTGGCAAGCCCGAGCGTAACGATTATTGAGTGCATCCAACCGTTTATTGTGATACATCCGGTTCATTTCTGGCATCACGAAGCTGTGTACAAGCTCTGCAGCAATTTCTTCGTCGTCCATTTCTGTCGACCTAATACGCATGCAAAGTTTGATAACATAAATCTTGTTTATAGGACGGTGCAAATGGACGGAACTAGTTGCTTACTGTTCGTTCTGCATCATGTATGCTGCCGAGTTTAGAGTTCTTGCCAATTCTTGAACATACAGACGAGCATTGTCGTTAGAGGCTCGATTTATGGTTTCCAGGTACATGTCTTCCAAATAAATATCCACGGTAGATTGATGAATTCCAACAATCTGGGATTAAAATTAGTAAATGCCATATCTTAAAAGCAGTTAGCGAGATTTTCTGATCGACAAATCTAGCCTCACATGTCGAAACACTTCGTCGTTGGCATGTCGATTATCCTCCTCCTTCTGGCGTCTTCCAGCCTCAGTGGCCTCTCGCATTCGTCGCTCTCGTTCGGCCAATAGGATAAGAGCATGGATCTTTCTTTCGTCGAGCAATCGTACCATTTCCTTATCCAGAAAGTCAAGCATTCGGCCAAGAGTTTCACCCTCCAGTTGATCGCTAATTTCTGTGACTTCATTTTTCTATGGAAGTAGAACAGTACATGAACCTTAATTCTAGCTTGCCGCAAAATATTTGACACCGCGCGTCACCTTTTCTTGCTGATTGCTGCGCTCCTTCTGAACACCTCGCATGGCTGCTGCCTCACCCCAAGTTGTTTGCAATCCGTACGGGTCGGCCTTATGCAAGGTTTTCATTTCAAGCACGGTGTCCATGTTGTGTTTGATTTCATCTCGCATCTGTAAGCATAAGAAGTTGGTTTAATCCAATTCACCTTGGGTTTTCACTCCTAATTCCTCGTAGATATTTATTTCTCCTAGATTTTGCTTACGATGGTTTGCATGGCTCTGCCGCGAATGACTTTTTGCAGGACAATCACTGCTTGATCAGTCTGTTCATCTAAAGTGTCACTTCCTTCCAGAACAGGAGTGGTCAATCGATTGATTTTATTCATCATCAGTTGCTTCAAAATGGCAGCATTGTCAATGTCATTTTTTCGCATTGTTTCCACTGTGAATATTAGCATTTATTATTTTCTATTGGAATGACTGGAACCTGCAACTGGGTCATTTGGTTTAGAATTGCTTGAATCTTACTTCGGAATGCATTGAAGGTCTCTTTGAGCTTCTTCTCCATTCTGCGGTCTTTGCCGACCAAGCGAATATTTCGAATCCTCTCACCGAAAGCACTCACGTCAAAATCCATGCATCTTTTCCGGAAAGAATCTCGGGAGGTCAGCTTATCGAAGACTGTAAATTAAGAAATCTTCCCTGCTTACTTTACATCAGTAAAACTAATAATAATTAGTGGATTCTGTGCTAGAAAACAAACGTACGTTCAAAGTCATCATAATCCTGGTACTTATACGTAGGAACCTTGTAAAGTTGGTCTAAGTTGGGTCCGTTCCTAACTTTTGGAGCATATACCGGGGAGTCGAAATTCATGTATTCCTTGATGATGTCTCTCTTGAATTCCTTCTTCGGACCAAAGTACTTCTTCTCAAGCTTTCGAAGATCTTTTCACAGAAATAACGAAGGCATAGATTATAACGCATGCTTAATCTCTAGGCAGGTTTTATCGAAAGTATGTATATTGTAGTAGAGCCGCACTTCTCAGATAGTCATGCTTCACGACAGCAAGAACTTTGGCATTTCGCTTCTTCTCGACTTCAAATGCCCTCTCCAATTTCATAGTGTGATCGTTTGCAATTTTGCTCTTGAGATCCATGAGCAGCTTGGACACAATGTCCAGCTTCTGAACCATGATTTGATTGAGTTCTTTCTCTCTGTCTGCCCATTGCTGAGCTTCGAGCTCTTCCATGAGCTTGACTCTCTTGTCGAAATCCGCGTCGTCCTCCACATCACGGCTGCCGCTTTCGAGCAGTCGTCTCGTTAAAGCTCGCTCGATCACAACAATGTCTTCCAAGGTAGCGGGTAGTCCTTTTCCTGATAGAACACTTTAGGTTCAGACTCGAAATCCTCCCAGTTAGATAAATGTCGTATTAAAATCTGACAACTTGTACTCACCCCATGTTAGTTTGATGAGAGCCAGTACTTTGGGATAGGCTCCTGGATAAGGAAGGACATGCTGCGGAGAATAAGGATCCGTTTGCGTCTCCGACTCCCGGTAATCGGTCTGGACGCTTCGACTGATGAACTCGCCTAAAGCTCTGCGTGTCAATTTCCGAATCTTTCGTTTCTCTTCTTCCAGGTCGAACTCAACGGCCGGACGAGCCATCTGGTAAGACTCCGGAGTGTAGCTGAAATGATAACAATTATTTTTACGAAACCAGAGATAGCCATAACATGTACGTTATTGAATTGAATTCATCGGTTTAATACGCTGTGAAGAATTTTGCCCTGTCAGCACCAGTCGGGTCCACTTGTTGACAGTATGGCGGGCCTGTGTCCAATGGCTCGACTGGTAATCTGTGAAAAACAATAATTTAATTCTGCTCTACGATGCGTTAACTGTAATCTGTAATTTTCGATACCCTTACCCGCCGATGTCGTATTGTGGAAGAAAATTTTCCAGTAGACTTGGTTGAGGAATCGTAATACATGCTTCCAACCGACGATCTCGAAGCAATTCACTGAACATAGACTTGTAGATGGGTCGCAGTTTCTGTATTTTTTTAAATAAACATTATTGTAAATTAACAGTACAACTTTGTAATTTTTATGGGCCATAACGTACAATTCTTGCTCCGGAACGCGCTCCCATTGCTGCGGATTTGTAAAAATCCCGTTTACTTGAAGCCGTGTATAGATGATCTGTGGTACAAGTTGGTGAAATTAATAAGCATAAACATTTTCGTTTGATTTATTCGGGATCAATATATTATATTATTTCATACCGTAGACATAATCGTGAGGTCGTTGCTCGAGGACATATCGCCTCTTTGGTGGCTCGAAATTCATTGTAAGGCTCACACTTTGTGGTTATACCACACGAGCCAAAATAAATAGTGTTAATGCTACTGTTTAAATCTCTGAATTATGAATACTTTTTATGTTGACGTTCAAATTAAGATTCTGCTAATGTATTGAAAATTATAAATATTCCTGGCTACCCAGTTGCAGAAATTCAATGACTCGTGATTGACTTTTGACCAACTCATTTCCCTGCCCCACAGCGAAAACATTGATTCTGTTGATAATCAATTCCAGTACATAAATTCATTTTGCTGGCTCCTAAGCAACGCGGCGTTAGATGTTAAATCAATAATGTATTTTCTTTCGTCCAGATCTTGAACCATTCATTCTAAAGTGGAGCTTTTCTTTAAAAACTTCCAATAATTAATTCTAAATTGAAAACCTGCCTGCGGCATTCGGCCTGCGGCCTCATGCCTACGGCAGGTTTCACCTACCTTCCGGCAGCTTGGGACCAGAAGGTCAGATCTGTATTATTGATTTTATTAGAG
>VNWX01002224.1:0-12649 GCA_009869905.1 Ceratophysella communis | reverse complement strand
TCAGTATTTATACTAGCTTATAGGCTTGGAATCCTCTTAAATAGTTCATCTCTGCCTTGATCCTGTGTTTCCGTCAACTATTTAAACCCACTAATGTAAGTGGAGGCGAAGTTCCCACTTGAGACAAGTAAGTAGTCGGAGTTATGAGGCGTATGTCTTCTGGAGCCGGCTACAAAAAAAAATAGCCCGAAAATGTTTATCAGATGTGTGACATTTCTTCTCAACCCCGAAGAACCCCAACGTGAGAACGGGATCGGAGTTCTTTACGACGCTAGGCACAAGGAAATCCACTCCTTTCACGCTCGACATATTCCAAATTCCAAATCCATCTCAAACTCTTCTATAGAGACTTTCTTAGATGCATGGAACTCTTGTTTTCATTTGACAGATAATAATTCGTCTCTGCTAGAGCTTTCAAACAAGTCGAGGCGAAGGCTGGTCGAGACAAAACATTTCAGAAAACTCGTAATGTTTAGATTAGAGTCATGATGAGGCGTATGAAACACTGAATTCGCAGATTTTCCGAGAATTCTTTTATAATGGACCATTATTTGAAGCATAATATAACATTTCAAAACCTGATAACAAGCTTGTATTGATATTTTTTTGCAGGTTTCGTACACGGTTTACGAGCCCGAGAACGGTCACTGCAATGAAATCGGACTGTCCACCACCTACGGAGCTGGAATTGTGGGTGAGGGCAGTGGAACCCGCCGAATTCAGATCCAACCTCCAACCCCGCTTGCGACGGCCATTTTAGTCAACGCGCAGAAGGCCTACCGTGTGGTCAAGGCTGATGCCAGTGACGCAGTCAAGCTTCTGGTTCCACAGGGCGCTCTGTTCCCACATGCGAAATTCTATATTCCCGTCACCGTGGGCAAACATGACCATCACTCCATTGTGGCATTCATCATGCGGTAAGTTCAGTTTATGGAGTGCTTAACAGTCGGCATAATATTATAGCTCCGGGACATTTCAGGGGTCTCTCCTTCGTGCTTTGCAAATTTTTACAGGCAATTAATGCGTGCATCTTCTCGTGCGTTTTCATTTGGAACATTTAATTTTTACGATTTAAGATTTAAGAAGCGTCATTAAAGCCGGTAGTGCAGAAAGGCATAAATGAAGGGAATTGAAGAGGCGAGGCATCTGATTTGGGAATAAAAAAAATTGGCAGGGCTTCAAATTCAAAATAGGAGCTTCAGCTTTGATATGAGCATCCATAATTAATACTATGAAACACAACCGAAAGCCCAAAGTGCATCTCTCGGCACTCCGCACTTCGTCAATTATTTAATGAATTCATTAACAGCCCATGTTTACCTTCTGAAATGATTCAATCCGAAATACAGTCGTTACACGGTAGCATTCCTGAGTAATACAACGCGTCGTATACATAATTGAATCAAATTTGCTCGAACATAGCCTCATTACATCACAAAGCCAACGAACTCGAGTCCATAGGTGAAAAATACAATAGAGAGGTTATCCTAATATTAGCTTAAAAGGCAAGATGAACTACTTTATCTAAACACCCTGACACTCGCCTCGACATCCACGAACGAAGAATGCGGTATAGGCAGATCTATTTGACTTTGATTTGAGGATTAAAATTACAAGAGGCTTATGCCTGTCTGTCGCTCCGTCTCAAGTAAATTCTGATAAAAACCCTGGCATAAGAACCTGTTGTGATTCCGATGACGGGAGGCTTGGTTCCGTTTTGAACATTTAAACAAGAAAAAAACAAGACTATTTTTTATACATTTTCTCTGTGCATGTCCTCATTATATGTAAGCAGATTAGTGTTTTCTTTCAATGAAGAAGAGAGTCCATAAATTGCCTCCTTTGTATTCCACTGATGTGAGTATCTCCCAATCAGCTTAGCTATATGAAGTTAGGCCTGCCTTGCTCGATGGAGACCAAACGCTGCTAAATGTTATTACACATAATGGACTTGAAGTGGAGCGAGCATTATAATAACAAGTCGTTTGATGCTGCTGAGCACGAAACCCAAAGGCTTGGATGTTCCAGGGCATTTTGGAATTATAAGTACCTCAGGCCTCCTGTTCACACTTAGGCAATCCAAATCCAAACTCGTTCTGCATTATGTTCAAGTGCTCAGGGAATTATTACAGACAGAATGTAAAATGTGAAGATTATAGAGCAAACGAGATTTCTCGGTTTTAGGGCGTGTTGGGTATATCAGTGATATATGTTCGCATCATTTAAAGTGCTGGTTTAAAAACGGCAAGAAAATTACCGGAGAAGCAAGCAAACCGCGTAGCATGTGAGATCGATGCATGTGGTCAATTTTAATAGAATAAGTGGAGTGACCCTGCCCATTTGGGTTATTATTATTTGTCTCTCCAAGTTTGGCTAATAATTCAATTAGAACAAGTGTTTTTCAGGGTTTTAGCTTAGAGCTATATGTATCACGACTGACCGCTGCAGTGTGTTGGTACTCGATTTGGTATTTAGTACCTAAAGCTGGTTTGGTGGTACTTGAGCACATTTCCTACACTGACGTTTGACAGCCTAATATCAGGGCGTTCGCCAAAAAATGAGAATTATGGCTTCAAGAGTATACAAATTGCCAATCTCACATGGCTTGGCTCAAATTTCTTCATGCACAGCACAGCTGCGAAGCACATGCTGCCCATAGACTCTCCTTATTGCAAATTCTGAGGATTTATTGTTTTTGTTTATCTTAATGCAAACGACTTGTTATGCTCCCCGACATCCTCATTCAAGTTCATAAAAGAATATCAACTGCGCTGCCCTTGAGCTTATTGAGTTATCGCACTTCAAGTATTACCTACTCAGGTCTTCAATTTTCGGGTTAGGTACTCATTAGCTAATTCCAATCATGGCTTAATCCTGCTAAAAAGGTCGCTGCAATGGGCAAGTCCGGGAACGGCGAATCTACGTTTATTACGGAGAAAATGCCATTTCTTCTGAGCGTTTTGCACATCTTTCTGTTCGCCTATTTTTTCAATCGAGAATAGCTTACAGAAAATAAAACATATTAAATGATCCCCGATATATCCGCTTCAGCTGCTAGATTTTTACCAGATTTGATATACGAATTACCGATCGGAAGCCCTAGCCTTCCGTTATTTGTAGCGGCTTGTCAAAAGCTGGAAGGGTTGAGCTCGATTCAGATTGATCACTAGCTTTCGCTTTTTGCGTCAAAATTAGCTGCATTACGTATTAGATAATATGTCTGTACGGTCGAAAATGTGTTCTTCAGTTGGAGAAGCAGATTTGGGATTGCATTTCACCCCGCACCCCGTGTGTGTATGTGAAATTATTATACAGCTCCCAGAGCATAACAGAGAGAGACTATGATTGATGATCGGCCCGAATGACGCTTTTCGGAGTTTATAATGCCACTCAAGCCTTTCGCTACGGTCCTCCTGCCTTGAGTCACACTCAACATAACGCTATATTTGTTACACTTCCCATTAACGTTAACATTTAACATTAGCCTTGTGATACCCAAGGCTCAGTGCGTATATGGCTAGGTCTAGGTCTAGTTTAGAAGCTCGACTAATGTAGTGCTTAGAAATATGTCGGGTCTTGTCGTCTGACAACGTACGTGCCGTCATTTGGGCTTGGGATATTTGGTATTTTAACGTAACTTCGACTGTTCGTCGATATCGAGTGATTGTGAGGTTAAGAGACCCATAATGAGAGCGCCCATTTGCCTGTAATTTTAGCCATTTAAAAAATAGGCGAGATCAACTGACGCAGCCCATGTTAACCTAGAATTTGCATCATGGGCCAAGTCAAAACCAAGCCTTCATGAAGCCGTTAATAAATCCGAATTTCCGTGATGGCTTCTTCTTGGTCGCGTCGAGACGCACAGGGCCATTTGTGTTTTGCTAGAGGGTCAGACCACTCTGACTCGGTGTCACCACACCACATTAGTCAACCTTAAGAAACTTGTTCCTTGTCAGAAGTAATATAATTCCGGCTGGGTTATCTTCAGTACAGCCTTGTACCTTGCCCAGTTTTCTTCGTGGGGTAGCATGTGGCCACTCGGAATCCCTGTTAGCATGTCATTGTTTGTTTCTTGTTCATCCTGTCGTTGGTCATGTTGTGCGAATTTCGTGAACATGATTTACTGCAGGTTTTAGAATATGCGTAATTTTTGGATTCCGTATATTTTACGTGCACAGAGTTAAACGTGTCAAATCAAGCGTGAGCGTAAGCCGTTTCTTCAAATTAGCATCCACTTTTGTGTATTTAGGTTAAATCGTGAAAGTGTGCTAGTTTCGGGTAAAAAGCCTGTCGTCTCGTATTTACTCTTTCCATACTTTGCATAATCTGAACTATTTTTTACACTCGTATTTACTTGACTTTTTCTGCCTGTCTGCCCTCAGTTGGCAAAAGACGCTTTCGGAGTGATCACCTGATTTACTTAAACTTTTACGGAGTTCTAGAGAAATGGAAGTCTCAGTCAATTTTTTACATTTCTCCCCCTCACTCGCTTCGTCTGCTTCTTGACTTCTTCGGAGCTGCTATACTGTGTCTTTCTTGACAAGTCACAGTTTATAATATATTATGCAGAAGACGGGCTGGGAGTCGAAAAAATAGAGCTTCCTTTTAGTTCATTTGCTTCACAAGTTTTGAAGTCTTTTCAAGTTTTTTTTTCACTCTCTTCTTCTTTCCTATTTTCCGTTAGTTGAGGAGGAATGCATTATGAAAATATGAAAGAAAATGTGAAGATTACTTGGCGTTTGGAGCAGGGTTGGGAGGGCTAGCGAAATTCTGAGTGTCAAATTTAAAATTAGAGCGTTAAAACAATCAAACCACTATGCAACTGCTTAGACAATACCCACTGCGATACCTAATGAAATGGATGGCAGCTAACGACATCGTCAATTAATAAGGCGAAATTTATATGAAAATATTGGCATAAATTTCGTGAGAGCTTCCGTGGAAATGAGCCGAATGAATGAAATCTGCTCAATTCGATCAATGCAGCTTGTCAGCCATTGCAGTAACAACCCTGATCTGTATAAACTACGGACTTGTGTGACTTCTGCGTCCAAATGAACGAACTACTGCAATGGTATGGCATCAAAAATGAGCAGAAGGCTCAACGCGAAGCGAAGAGTTCAGGCTTTGAACTTCGTAATCTGTCACAAAAGATGGATTTAACCGGCATCCATGTTGGTGCAGAAGTAGAAATATTTTTTCTAAATTTCCATTCCTATAATCTTTGGCTCATATGCCGATTTGAATTTGAAATTTTCAGCGCACGTGTGAGTTCATATTCGTACTTTATGCTAAATAAATTCTAATTTCTACAGCGAAATCACCTGGAGTTCCACACATTTAGAAGTGTATGCCCGAACTGTTACGTTCAATGTACCAATGGAAATGGATGGCTTCCTGCTTATATCGTCCGATTATCGAATGAGTAAAACGAAACAATAGGCCTATGCTACTGAATATTAAAAATTATCAACTGTAAATTATAACGTCAAGACCATTAGACCAAAGCTCAAATAACACCTGGAATCTAGGCATCTAAATAATTCTAAGCGACGGAGTTGAATCTAAACTTAATCTCCTTCACGAGCCTCTAATTCATCCGCTTGACATAAATGTCTGCTTTATTGTTCCATTAATATCTTTAGCCTAAGCTCTGGAACCAGGAAAATTAAGGTCAAACTCAAGGAAGCAGATGGAATGAAAGTCATAAAGTCAAAATTTTGTAGATTCCAATGTAATCTGCACTGCGGGAGTTTAAGGTGTAGATTACTAGAAGGATTTGCAGTTCAGTTTTGCTCTTCTAGGATTTTAGTTCTTTCATGTATTCTTGTTTCTAGCGTCTAACCCTGGTTTCTGATTGTAATTTCAAATTCGAACATATAATTCATGTCCAGTGTTCAAGGCTTTAGCCCGATAGCTCCGCTTGTTTCGGGTTACCGCGTTTATCCGCTCCCTATCGCGTGAAATCTATAGTGCAAATTTTACCTGCAATTCCGACCATATGCAAATCATAGGGATACCTGATCCACGTTGAAAACATTCCATAAAACTTCCTGACGGACGACAACGCTGAAATTCGAAACCATGAATTTCCTGTTTTATGCGTTCATCTCGTGTCGTTCACGACTAAAATCTGGAGCTCTAATACGAAATACTTAATACGTCCTGCGAGAGGACAGGCAAGTTTATTCCTTCTTGAGAAGAACCTACTATTCGTATACCAAGCCCAAAACACATCAAAAAGCCGTTAAAGTTAATGGAATATAAAACGAACTTGGTTTGAGTTTGTTTTATTCTGAAGCCAAATACTGTGGAATGCTGGGCTATTTCATACGCCGTGTAATATAATAATGTAGAGGACTGACTGGAGCGTCCTAAGCATTTCATGTTTATGACCGTGTGGAGTTATTAAAGCCAAGTGTGCAATCATTCAGAAGAACTTGTTATACGGATAACATATTCAGACTTCAATATATTATAGAAGGAGTTTTAAGAATATTGCAACGACGTGACAACTTTCTTTCATTTGCTGGTTTCGGGTTTACGGCTCAATTTTATTAGCATTGACATTTGTGATGAGGACGACGAGGTATTTTTATATTTTCAGTAATGAAATATTCGGATTGCAGACACTGTGCAACGGCTGCATTTTTTATAGCGTAATTAAAATGCTGTAATTTTATTTTCGATAATTAAACTGCCAATGATATAACTAGCGAATTAGAAGCATTCGCGCCGTGCCTTTAGCCGTCACTATTTATCTAGACCCTTTGCCCTAATGAAATAACTTCAGTGAAGCCTGGAAGCATGTCTCTGGCCAAAAAAACGGATTGCTTAGTCTATTGTCTCTGGATATGACCTAATTTAAGTGTCCTTGGCAGTCAGACGTTTTTGGGCCCTGGTTTTTCTTGAGAAAGTGTTACGTTGTTCGTCGGGCTTGTGTGCCCTAGCCCCATTGCTCCATGTCATGCCAGAGTTCAATAAATGCAAAACTTTATTTGCCTTCTATTGATTTCTCGTGAAGGAAAAGAGAAATTTAACTTGAGCAGAGTTCTTTCTCTCTAGTAAAGTCTTTATCTCTGTGATATTTATTCCTTGCGTGGAAGGGGAAGCAGATGAAACATTCCTGAGTGACGGAGGGTTTCTGACTTTATGCCGTGTTTACCCAGAGATTGTTCCATATGTACTGCCAGCCCTTCGTCTGCGGTACAAGGCCAGGATTGGCACTAAAATGCGTTTTACACACATTTCCGCTGGCAAGCGAGGCTGGAGCCACTTTCTCTTTTGGCGACTGACTTTCACCTTGTGCTTTTCAGTTTGCCGTAGATCGCATGCTGTATTCCAAAGCGAACTGGAAGGATTCCAACTGTTCAAGGTGAAAGTTGTAGTGAACTTCTAGGATAAGCTGCAAGTCAAGAAACATGGCAACACAGCAACGTAGACTTTCAATCTGAATTTTCCAAAGCAAGATTGATATTGATACCTGCTTCAGATTGCAATGTTAAAGCCCTTCAAGTCGAACTGGTTTAAATTGTTTGAAATCGAACTGTTCAGACAAATCGTCTGAAAACGAATAAAACGAGTGCGCACTTCTCTTCAAGTATTTTTCTCTAAAGTGAATACTTTTTGGTGTACTTGTAGCAAGGGGAAACAAGGGCACAGTAGGTTAGCATCTTAAACTTTATGGCTACTCTCGAACGTGAACCGGAAGTAGTAGAGAGTTCTTGAGGGCACGGGCAGTCACTTCAATTTTATTTTTCCACTTGGGCTACCCCATAGCTTAGCTTAGTTAGGACTTTTCCGTCTGATGGACTTTCAAGACGTCTATGCCTTACTGGCATTTTGGCATAGTTCGATTTAGAGCTGCAAATACTTGCGATAAAATACAAATATATATACTGCAAATACAAAAAGTTGCCCTGTTGACTTCACAGGCCAAGTTCTCGCCGTTTTCTATGCATATTTTCATTTTTCGCAAGGAAAATCTTCAGAAAATCGGCATATTTGATACTGGAAGGTATTAGAAGTCAAAATGGTCTCTTTTTCGCACTACGATGCTACGGGCGGCGCGGTGTTCAAGTACTGAATTAATATCGAATTAATCAACGACTTCAAACCTTGCCTCTTCTAGCCTCTAGAGCTACAAAGCATTGAACTCATCCGAATAATCGACTACAAATTAAAGTGAGTAGGTGCTGAGCCATGTAAATGGATCAATTATGCATTAAATTAGAAATTGAGTGCTCAAGTCGATGATGCGGATGAATAGAATTAGCGTTTAATTTCATTGTGGCAACGTTTCCAAAGTTACTGTAAACAGACGGCTACACGCAGCACTGAGCTATAAGCTCTGTGGCCATGGCTTGGGCTGAGCCAGGGCATTAGTGTTTAATTACAGAAGCCTTGATTCGAAATAATTTGAAACTCAACGTGGTGAAATGTAAGGATTCCCCGTTGGAGAAGTGTGAGGAAATTAGGCTCCAGGGAACGGTTAGTCTTCCTTTCGCTCCTTCTGTGCTCTCCACTTTCCCAATTGTTATTATTGCTATTGAGCCTTTAGAATCTACCAAGTCCTGAGATCTCGGAAAACTCAATTCCTGAAAAGCAATATACTACTCACATTCACATTTGGTACATACCTTCTTTCCTCGAGTTTCTATTTGGCAAAGGACACTTCAAGAGCTATGCGATTCGGGAATTCAGGACAGATCGTGGTCGAGAAAATGGCGTTGCTGCTTGGAGGCGATAGCTTATAGATGCATAGAAAACCTTACTAATATTAAAGTCAACTTTCGCGTTGCATTTTCCGATGTAATTTTTTATTTTAAATTTTGAAAAAGAGCATCTGGCACACCCGATTTTGACGTGCTACCTAAATGTGGAGAGCCTCATATCATTTCATTGCGTCTTGTAAATAATACCTTAGGTTTTCGGATGGATCGTGCTAGAATAGCTCTTTGAGTGTTATTTCTCGACGAGAGGACCCTTTCGTTTTCCGAGTTTAATAAACGAAATGCTTAGAAGATGCTTCAAAACTGCAATATAGCTGAATAGAACCAAAAATGGCGAGAATAATATTTTTCTTGTGACTGTGGCAGTTGACCAGCCCAACCATGTCGTGACTGTGTGCAAATATTTCATTGGGAATTGAGAAACCCCTTGACTTCTGTGCTGTTAGTTGGGTTCCTTTCCAAATTCGAGCGACTCTCTATTTTCCTCGTTTTGCCTAAAATAGACTTTAGTTAGATGATGCTAGATTGTTCCGCTCCTGTCACTGACTTGGTTTTATCATCGTACTAAATCTTTGTGCGGGGATGCCCTCTTCGGTTTTATGCTTTGTCGTTCTCGTGGTACCCAGAGTCGTCGTCAGTTCAATGTAAACTCGGAGCCTTATCTGGATTCCATAGTGTGTACTCATTGTCTATTGTCTGTTGGAGTCGCCAGTTTCCAAGTCGAATGCGGAAGCTTCAGAAGTGCAATGAAATTCTGAAATCAAACCAATGTTGTGTCATTCCCTGCGTGCATTTTCTTCCTTTGTTCTCTGAATTCAGAGCTTGAGACCGTTTCAATGTTTGAATCACCTCAGGGCCTGACGGAGTACTTGGAAACGGATATCGCGTTATAATAATCGATCTGTTGTTCGGACTTCAGCATTTGGGCGTCGCTGGTAATCGCGTGGTTGATACGTCGAGTTATGTCTATATTTTGACGAGGAATTTTGACATAAAAGTTAGCAATACATGTTTGCATTGGGCAAAATTGTAAAAATTGCACACTTTTGAATTCTAAATGGGCAACGATGCACCCAAAATCTCGTGGCGAAAGTGATCCGGGCCAATGACATAGAATCACAATATTGTGCTCCGGAACAAGCCATTGTTTCAGTCTGGCGGCTCATACCACGCCGATCTTATCAAACTATCACGAATACTACATATATTTCTATATTGTCTCCGGCGGCACCGGCTGGCTCGGTGGTGTCGTTGAACGTTGAATACAAACGTGTCTGCTGGGATACTCCGGTACTACTCTCCGATGTGCATTGATCTATTTAGGCAGGACACAGTATTATAGCCACTAGAATCCAATTATCTAGATACCAAAATCTGTATTCTGATTTGTCAATTCTCAAAGCGTAATATGATAAAATACCCGAACATAATCGATTATTTGTTCTTAGGTTTATTCTAATATATTAAACAGTAATGGCACACTTGAAGTGTTTCAAAGTGAAATTCAATAATTTTGCAGCCAAGCAGAGATGGCGATTAGCGATAGAAACGACCATACATAGACCTGGTATTTTCAAAATACCCGGTACAAGTGCACCAATCCTACCAATGCCAACTCCACTTCTATTGACTAGCGTCCTTCCATTATTTATAATTTACTAATTCATATGCCCCGGAATTCGTTTGTCGTCAAATTAGTGCTAAACTGAAATCAGTAATTGGCAGCAGGTGCTCTGCCACAGCTAATTTTATCCAACGATGAGCAACGCCACGTGTATCAGCTATAATCTGCTGGATCTGAAACGACAGTAATAATTTCCTCAGTGTTTACACGCTTCGTACTTGAGTTCATGTGTTTCAAATGCTATTTTTTACACCAAGACTACAAGACAGTGGGAAAGTCATACTGAGTTGTTAAACTACCAAAAATACCTCAGTTTACATTGAGAACCAAGACTAGAAAACATGCTTGCACTGCCAGCCAAATGCCAACTCGTACTAAAACTTCTTTTCGCCTAAAAAAATCCCAAATTTTTATTTTTTATTACTCCCACTTATCACTCCCGTACAATCATTTCTCACACAACAGCACTACTGGTGCTGTGGAGTGGATTTGTTGTTTGGATGTAGTGTAAAATAGTGGAACTCAAAAAAAGAAATCCTTGTGGAAAAATAGCACAGAGTTTGGAATAAGACAGGAGCACTCGTGTGCTCGCTGGAATGTAAACTACGGACAAGCAAGCTTCAAACGTGCGTTAGCCTTAGCCTAGATCTCAAATAAGGAATGAAATCCAGAATCTCGTGCATTTCTGCAAGCATTAGCGTCAGCTTTCAAAACTGACGAAAATAGTTGGTTTACAGCGGCCATTTTTGGCTCAAACTGTACGATTAAGGCACCTTTCCCCCGACGAATAGGCCATGTACGCTACTACACGAAACGAAGTTTAGAAGATGAAAATGACAATAAGAAGTTTGTATGCATATCGTTTGGATTCAAGTATGTACTCCCTTATTAATATGATCCTGCTCCTGTATGCACTCTCATTCACGGAGAGAAAGTGCGACAGAGAAAGTTCCACTTTCTTATTCATGATACGGCATGCATGGGTGTTCATGGGCGTATTTTCTACAGAAACTTCTATTCAGAGCTCAGTGCTGAAGGAGTGGCCTAGCAAATAGAGTATTATATTCAGAATTCTAAGCAGAAGCCCAGTAGTCTTAGCCTGTCGCCTGGTTGCAGGACGATCTGGGGACTGACGTGAGATTATCCCAATGTCTTGAATGCGAAGCGAGGCTCGGCTGACTTTCTCTTTTCATCTTTCATTCGTAAGTCATATTGTGTCATGTCACATGCCAGGGTTTGGGAAAAGCTAAAGCATGAAATTGACTTCGGGCAGCTTGTCTTGTCTGGCCTAAGCCAGAGATACACACTTACGAGACTTGATGCAGTTAGTAGCGTTTTGTCATCCGGTTATTATCCTAAAAATGAAATATTTTGCCCTCTAAATGAATAATTTTGTCCGAAGTTTGGCTTTCAATAATGTCAATTGGATTGGAACGCAGGTATTTTTTAAATTCAATGCGGATTTGCAGCTCTATACTCATGGCATATGCTTGAAACTTTAGAAGCACTCTGGTACATGATATAAGTGAAGTCAATGCAGCCACGTCACCCCTTTCAGGTTGCTGCAATGATTTCAGTTTTGATTGAGAAGTTGTAGCTGTTATGTCCAAAATTGAGTTTGGAAGTTTCGAGCTTATTTTCCTGTTCGTAGAGTGCATTGGGCAGTTTGGGATTGGAGTGCTCGTCGATGGGATTGGATTTCCTTAACTCTGTCTAACCTAATGGACCCGATATATTGATGTGAATTTCTTCGTAGTCATGTCGTAGTTCTCAGCGGTGTATTCACAACCTGGATTAGCCCAGCGTTTGCAGAATAGTCCGAATTCTCAGGGCAAAATTTTCATCTAAAAAACTGAATTTCCTGCGATTGATATGCCTTTGATTATTAAGCTCTGCAATGGCGGGCAAGAAATAAAAATTCATTGTTTTTAAGCGCATTGAATATAGAAGAGTTCAAAGGTCATTGTACTCTCGAAATAGATCTGAGCAGATCGACCCAAATATCGAAGTTTTTATGAGGCCTTTTTTCGAATACATTTCGATTCCAGGATCGCCTACGACGGAGCACCAGAGACCCCCATGCCTCATTCTCGTTTCGTACTCCGTGACGACGACCACGGAATTTCTAGTTCGAATTTCATTTTGAATGGAATTTCATCCGTTTTCCCCTGACACGGGTGTTGGTGGTGTGTAGTGAATTCGAGAGACGGATATGATCTCATTCTCTCTTGATATGAACCGAATGCTGAATGGTGTTGTCATTGATTGATGGAGAAATTTTTACACAATTTCA
>VNWX01002223.1:0-12649 GCA_009869905.1 Ceratophysella communis | reverse complement strand
AACGCGATTATGTGGGTTCCAAATTACCTGAGGTCTACTAGGACTACTTAAAGCACCAAGCCCGGACATGGGACTCTGTATTCAAAACAGCATTTCATTAGAAGATTTCAACAGATAAGTTAGTATCATTTGCCTACAATTCTACTAACTTCACAAGATGATACAAATCAAAAATATCCGTTTTAAAAGTTAACCATCATTAAATATTGCATACCTGTGTAGTTGTACTATGAGATCCCGTTGGTGAATCTAATTTCTGTTTTTTTCTTGGACCTATGGCTTGTAAGGCAGTTAGATTTGCCTCTCTCTGACGCATTTCTTCCTGAGCTACCCTTTGCATCTGTAAAAAAAATTAAAATAAACCTTAGCAAAAACTTCGAAATCTATTTGGTGACTCCCAGAAAAATATCAGAATAGACGTACTTCTTTGGCTTTCGCTTTTAGTTTGGCCTGCTCAGGATCCTCGGACTTGGACCTACTCTTTGCTGCTTTGATTAACATTTCTCGTTCTTGCTCATCGTGCCTCTTCCTTTCTAACTTGTCGAGTTCTTCCAGAAATCGTAACTGACCTTTGACGTCTTGTGAGACTTCATACCGATCATCCATCTGAAAATGAGTAGAAACACGACGATTAGCCAATTGTATAATTGAATATTAATATACGGATCACTATCTGAGATCTTGAAATCTGTATTACCTTTATCACATCTAGCCGATGCTCAGCAATAACGGATAGTTTTTCTAATAAAGTTTTTAAACGCTCTTCAGTCGCATGAGAGATCAAAGCTGCCACTTCAGGCGGTGGCTCGTCCAAACCGTATTTTGCGGCTGAAATAGAAAACATATACATGACGTAAATTAAGATGAATCGTAATACAATCATTTTGCCGGCTTTGAGGAACACAAAAGCTTTACCTATTGCTTTAATTTTTGCCTGAAGGGGAATGGTATGCAGGAAGGTTTCGTCTCGACAAGAACGAATTTGTGTCCCAATCATTTCTGTTGACCCAAGAATACGCTGTGACTCCTCGGCCAGGTTGACTCCACCCATTGCGGCGACATCGTTAATGTCATCATCACTGTATACAAGAATTAAAATTGAAACGCTGAGGAATGTTAAAAAATTCAGTTGCCAAAATGCAAAAGTATCCCATACCCATAAGCTCCACTGCTTGACGCGAATGCCTTCTTGTCGACTTTCTCCTTCGTAGCTTTTGCAGGAGGCCCACTGACTTTAGGAGAAGTCGCGGCTGCGGCAGCAAGAGCTTCTGCTTTCTCTTTAGCAGCTGCAGCTTTTGCGGCTTTAGCAGAAATACCGGACTTCGGCTGCAATGAAAAATTTATCGGTTATTGCTAAATAATTTATAAATGTGTAAAAGTATTTACATTTACATATAAGTCTATTGTAAGCATTCCAATTAGCGTATTTAGAGGCCAGTTTTGATCATACCGTTGAAAACCGTTGCTGAACCGCCGCCGCAGTTGACCTTGGAATGGGAGCCGAATTAGGGGTCACCGGTTGAGCACCTAATGGTGTAGACGTGCTTATTGGAGTTATAATACGAACCGGGGTAGTTGGTACTGGTGGTGGAGGCCGAATCTAAACAGTGTATTATTTCTCGAATTAATCATACGTAATCGGAAGAATTATACGTAGCGTATGCAAGATTTTGAACTTTCAAATTACCTTCGGTTGTTGAGGTGGTGTTTGAGGAATTAAGGCAGTCACAGGAGGCACGGTCGGCACTGATGCGACAGGAGGCGGTCGAATTCCTTCGATGATTAGTTCTTTCGTCGCCAAAGAATGTCGAAGCGGTGGTAAACTTTTCTGTAAAATCCATATTGAAGCACACGTTAGCATAAGCTTGGCACGAAACAATTAGGTTATATTTGTAATTCAATTGATTTAGGTGTCTTACCTTAAGAAAACCAACAAGGCACGGTTGGGGTTGCGAATTGACTTCTTTTTGCAGTCGATCTGAAAAGCTTTCTGCATCTACTTTCCCATCAACTAACCCTTGAATCAGCCCCTTGACATTTCGGGCGACGGTTGCATTCTGCTTGGCGGATAATTCCAGTAGAAATGATAGGAAATTTTTGCACTTATTTTTCGCCGTATCAGGAGTCATCTATAATCAACGGGAGCCAAATATTAGATGACATTCTAGACGGTAAGCACAATCAAAAACATAAACACAAATCTAATGTACTGTACTTAACCGTAACTCCAAAGAATAAATTATAAACTACAAACTGAATCCAATCAAATGATTTAGAATGAAAACGCAAGTTTTGCATGCCAGAGTAAAAATCTGAAATTGAGACTGCTTGAGATGAGATAGAGCTGGGAGTTTGTCCGACTTTCCAGCTTTCATACTACTTACGAAAATTCGAGATTCGCGACTGTGACTGGTAAAAACTTATCATGCTTCGTTTGTACCGCTCGTTCGAGGAGCAATGATCATTAGGTATACGATTACAATATTTACTAACGTTGATTAATCTTAAATAAACCATACAATCATATTACCGTCGATATCACGCTAGTGACAACTTTGCTGTAACAAATGATTTTCCACTTTAAATTCAAATTCAATTAGCTTGATCATAAAAATTCATGACGCAATTTATAGCAACCCCGAGCGAGGCATGCGGGCAAGCCTATATTCTGTTACTTAAGTCCCGTAAGCGTGACGTACGGATGGTATTAATTTTTGGGGTTACTAAAAGCCGCATTTCTGGGAACATGACAGCATGAATTTTGGCAAGCTTTAAAAATTGCAGTTGCAACATAAAGTCCATTTAAGCTGAGCATACGACTTGAACTTATAACCCCAAAAACTAAAGTATGAAGGCTTTGTTAGTTTCAGTTTGAAGTTTTACTTTTTGGTGTTAGGGTGTTTATGATTTGTATTTAAATGTCAAGAGACTGATATCGAAGCCGGCATCGCATACATTTTTCTGGCATACCCACTTACCAATGACCAATTGGATTAAGTTATGCTAAAGATAAGTTAGGAAAGGGACAGTATGCGATCCCAAGACGGCTACGATATCACGGCTACGATATCAGCATCAATGTCAAAATGTACTTTGTTGTTCTCAAATAATAGAACTGGACTACCTGGCTAACAGAAGTAGCGGTAGCAGTTGTGGATGAGGCATTGGCGGGCGTGAGCACGGAGGAAGGAAGATGGCTTTGCAGGGCATGTGGATGTGGCGGGACAACTGGATGCATCTGTTGCATTGACATTGAAGCAGTCATCCCCATACCACTCGGCTGGATATTTTATAAATTCCCATCCAAAACAACAACAAAGAACAAACAAATGTCAGAAAATAAGATTCTTTATACTAAAAATAACATTCAAAACTTAAATTTTGAATTAAAACAAATGTATGACTACTCACTAGCGTAGCATGCGTTTATTCAATGGACAACCAAAACAATTAAATTAAAATCTTTCAAAAATTTAATTGCATATCAATTTGTAAAACGAAAACACGGAACGAACACGGTCAAGTTACTGTGATTTGCTCGTGCTTGATACCAAGAACAATTGGACATGACAATACACAACATTTACAACATTTCAACGCACATAAGGGCAAGACGCAAGACAAAGACAAGGCTCATGCCAATGAATTTCAACTCAATCGATTCTATAACACTATTTTTACATTGTTTCCAGCACAATTAAGATCGTGCCTGACGAAACAATGTAAAATATCCGCGCCATTTGCACACACGCAATACAATAATGGTTATAAACTCAAATTAGATCAGGATTTTTCATTCTCATAAACCACATTCCGAAACAGAACATTCCAACTCAACATTTCCACATGCAAATTAAGATTAGTTTAAAAACAGACTACAGCCCAGTCAATGCATGCAACATCGAAAGCAACAATCAAGGCAGACAAGATTTTGACAGAAATGGGAAGAAAGTATAAGCTCGATTGAATAAGTACATGTTTAGGGAGGAGGAAGACAAGACAACAAAGTTAGTAGAGTTAGCGGGTGAGGTGGAGGTAATTGGGATGGATCAATGTTTCCTTTGTATACGCAGGTAGTCCAGCTTCAAATACATTCAAGATAAGTTACAGTAGAAGTGGTAGAAAGTGATAGTAAATGTAAGTTCGTCGGGTTCAAATATAACACCCTGACTTCCAAGTAAGTATTATTGTCGAGCAGTCGCAAGTCGCATCGCAAACCCACTTGATGGATCTGAACCAATGCATAATGGTTTGATCCATCAGTTGGGGTGTTAATAGGCACAAAACTCTGAAAAAACTCTCAAGCAATCCCGCAAATCTTTGTTAATCAAAATCATATGAGTAAGAAAATTAACAAAAATCCCAAGGCATGGCAGGCCCAAATTCTACTATGGAGCGCCAGGATACTGTTAATGGCTCAAAATAGCCGGTGTTAAGTGGTAACGGTCAACTTCTTCGACAGAAGTAAAGAAAAGAAGAAGAAATGGTAAACCAAAAAACAGAAAGAAGTGAATGAAGAGTTGATGGGTAGACTTACGGAATTGCTGGCGGCTGTGGGCGGGACTGATGGAACTGACGGTAGTCGGTAATTGGTTGTGGCAGGAGTGGTAGTCGGATTGGAAGAGTTAGTAGTAGTATGATTTGTGATGACGGAGGGAGTCGGGGTCGCGGGAGCTGGGGCAGGGAGCCTAGAGCTCCCTCCTTTCGTAATGACATTCGTATTGGTGGCAATGACACTGGGAGCGGGGGAGCTGACGACTTGGGTTGTCGCCGTCGTAGGGCCTACAGGCGCTTGCCGAGTGGCAGGAGCGGTTGGGGTGGGAGCAGAGAAGGAGGAGGTGGTTGACAGAACAGAGGATGGGACAGTGGTAGGAGCCACAGTGGGAGATGGTGGGAGGGCGGGAGAAGAAGGAGTGCCAGTGGCGGCGGTGGGTGCCGGTGTTGGCGGCCCAACTCTCAGAAGTTGGTACTGCCCATTCTCCGTCTTCACGAGGAGATGATGACCACCCTGTGCCCCTGGCTGAAGCCCCCCCGGCAAAGCTTGCAGAGTGAATTGCTGCACAACACATACAAAGCACATCCATTAGTCTCCGAAAAAATTAAAGGTTACGTACCGTGCTCATTCTCCTCATCGCCTCATTGTACTCATGACTATATTTGTACGAGTCCTGCTCCATCTGCGTCAGCTGACCGCGTGAATGCTCCTGAGGAACGGGTGAGGTGAACGAGAGGCGGAGGGGAGAGGTCATCGGTGAAGGAAGGAAGGTGGGAGTTCGAGGGTAAACCGACGAGTAACTCGGGTGCTCCTGAGGCCCCCCACCCAAACCCCGAAACCTAATTGGGCTAACCCTACATACTGCTGGGGGGAAATTTATTTGACCTCCACTAGTGGGTGCGTGAGAGGAAGGGTGGCGAATTGTGTGGTGACCAGAACTATCCGTGGAATAATATGTCGGCGGATTGGGCGGCCTGGCTCGATACTGTTGGTCTTGACTCCCATATTGACTTGGGGGATATTGAGCAAATGTTGACGCTGGGTACACGGTGGGTCGATGCTGCCCCAGCATTCCGTGATTAGTAGGAGTTGTACCATGTGTTTGACTCTCGTGGAAGTTGGATGGAGGTGGACTCGGCCTTGGTGGCGAGGGTGCTGGGTAGCGCCTTGCACTGCTGTCGTACGGTCTATATTGAGGGTGGTTGTGAAGCAAAGTGGGAACTTGCTGAGCACCCATTGACGAAGAAGGCGTATGATGAAGAGCACTTGAAAATTGCTGGGGCACGGGTACTTGTGACTGTGACAAAGAATAGTACCCTCGTGGACTTCCTGGGCTTGGGATTGCACCGTGTTGTGCAAGAACATTGGTAGGGTTTCGAGCCACGGGCTGATTCGGAATCATCCATTGCCCTGGACCCCTTTGAGTTGGCGAAGTGGGAGATAAAGAAAACCGCGTCGGAGATTGTACTTGAGAAGTAGGCCGAAGTTGCTGATACTGAGAATCGTATTGCCCCTGAGACCTCGGAGGACCCGAAGGCATCATAGGCACTGACTGTTGGGGATGTTGGTTACCCTGATGTTGAGGAACATGTGGCGGGAGCATCGGCCCTTGGGAAGATTGATCCGTAGCAGGAACGTTTGACCTTGGCATTGAAGATGTACCAGGATAGGAACTACTTGGATAATAAGGTTGGCGAATTTGACTTCGTGGAAGGGGCATCATGCTACCCCGGTATGCCTGTGGCAGCATGACAGTACCTCCTTGTGGTTTATAATTTGGACTTGGAGCATTCAGACTCCGGTTCTGTGTATAGTACTGATGAGGTGGCTGTTGCTTTTCCATAACTGGTGAAACAAAGCCTGGCTTTCTTACCTCTGGAATCGAAGCCATCGGAGGCTTAGGCTGTTGCCGGGACTCTCCGTGCGGCGGGAGTGGGTGAGTTTCGGCATATTGCAGAAACTGTGAGTGAAGGCCGGGGTCTGCCGTGAAGCAGGCGTTTGGACTTGGATTTGAATGCGAGACCGTGCTGGTATTATAGGTCGATATTTGTTTAGTAGCACCACCGTAAGGATCCAACGGATTGTGGCCATGGGGTGATTGTGATGGGGTATTTCCAGGACTAGGAAGCTCGGGATTCCGATACATTCGGATCTGCGTCTGTGATACATGATGAAGATGAGGATAGACTGAACTTGAGCTTGAATTCGGAGGTTGCCTCACTGGGTAGTGCGAGAAAGAATATCGGATTACTGGGGTACTATTGGGTGCTCCACTTGGAGCGTGTTGACCGTACGACGTAGGAAATCTAGAAGAATACTCACTGGCATTTGATATCCCTGTAGGAATTGACCCCCGTTTCGGGGCGGGTATTTGACTATTCTGGACCGGACTAGGTCGGATATACACTATCTCAGGTTCCGATTCTGAGTGAGGGGAAGGATGACTCAGGATCTCTTTGGCGGGAGAAGGGTTGGAGGACCAACCCGGACTCCCGGAATGAGACGAAGTTGGCGGAGCGTGACCGTTGCCAACTGGGAACCCCGAGGCTGAGGTACTAGGGATGTGGAGTAGATCACTATGGGTCGACGCTCCGATACTACTATCACAGGTTCCATCACGAGTTTCCTCCGCAGTATTACAGTCAAGATCAGGCTGGTCGTGGGCTTCCATAGTGAAGCCTTGAACACAATGATTGGGTGTAAATCTATTATTTGAACTCGTCGGGAACAATATAATATCTGAGTGGGAAGTTTCGTCTAACCCGAGTAAAGGAGAGGACGAGGGAGGTTGCGAAGGACTGAAGGACAAGGTATGTGAGGCTAGCTCAGGTTCAGACTCAGAGTAGAAATGACTAATATCGGGTTGGGGCTCTTTGACACCGATGACCTCTTTAGGAGAAGATGGAGGTGAGGCAAAGGACTCAAGAGGCTCGAGAAGAGTGGAGTTCGCAGGAGCCTCGCACGGACTAGGCTCATTTACAATACTTTTCGGACTTGAACTAGAGTGAGTGAGCGTTGGACTCAATATGGTGGTTTGAGTCTGAGTGGCATTCGCACCACTAGCATCATGGCTTGAGTCCGAGGCGTCATCTTTGCCAACATGACTAGAGCCAGGCGGACCTGTGCCGGACTCTTCGGTGGCATGCTTATAGTTTGGCATAAGAAACTCTGAGAACTCTGACTGAGACCCGTATACCTGGGCACACAAGTTGCAAATATTTAATTGAACTGTAACAAGGAGGCACATGCACGACTTCTAGGAATAGGACAATGGAAAGTGAAATGTAAACAAAATAGGGGATAATGAGAGTTCTACGACGAAAAGTCGTAAAGCTTTTGGATCTAATAGATACGAGCCAGGGTAGGTATAGAGGAACATAGGGAAGGGGGAAGGTAAGTCAGTTAGGACTTTGTACTTATAGGTTCTCGCATAACGCATTATTGCGCGGCTGTGCTTTGGAAGCTGGAAAGGCAGTGGTAAGAAATCATAAAATTAATATAGAAAGATAATAATTGATGAAGTGAAGTGATTAATTCGCATTCTAATTATTGTTATCTTGCTCCAGCACCCATAAAAGAAAATCGATAAGCATTCTCAACTACAGTTAGTAAGTAATACAGGTCGCAGAAGTTTTCGAGACAGTGAAAGGATAAAGATTCGTATTACTCAATAAGCAATACGGATTCATTCCAAATCATTAATCTCCAATACCTACACCACTCTTACTCTTCACTCATTGATGATAATTGATCATCCTATCAGTTATAGATCAACCATTCAGTCGACATCTATATACGATTAGAGTTCGATTCAGAAAAAGAACGCTGAACTCTGATCCCATAAATATTAATTACTCATTCATTGCTACGACCTACGACTATCAGTATTGGTTCACTAACCCCTAACACTAATACCTAACGCAATACATACATGCGGTTCGAGCGTTTTTAACGGATTATATTTGCACCAACAGGTTACCCGTTACACCGCATTCGGATTGGAAGGTACCTCGACTTTACTTGCGCTCTTAGGTGCTCTGGAGTTCAAGCTCAAAATAATATCCGAATCGAGAAAAACTATTTAACCCGATAGTGATAACAGCTGAACCTCAACTCATGCATTGCCAAGCCTTTCTAAAGTTTGGCAAGTTGATCGTTAAGTTGTTGTACGTAAAATATATTCATTTCACAAAGACACAGTCAAGGTCCCACGAATGTATAATTAACAGTTCTTTCGAATTGTAGGATTAACTTCTAGCTGACATCCGTTAATTTTTCGACGGTCAGTCAAATTGTACTTTTAAAAAATCTCCGCTCTGTAATTAAAACGCCACTAGTAGTAGCTTTGCGACCCAGAGCACGAAATCGTAGTACCAGTTCCTTCCGACAATGCGTAAATAACGTGGTATACTGAGCTCGAAGGTGAGGGCTGAATGAGACATGAGACGCACGCAGTACTCGCAAAAGTTCAAGTTAAAGAGCACATCAAGTCATTAAGGATTAAGGATGAGACATCCGACACTAGCTCAGCATTATTGAGTACACATACCAAATAATGTATTCCATTATTTCTACAGATTATTATACTACCTACTTCCGATCGCAACAGAAAATAAATCGTATATAGTAAAAATTAAAGCATAGCCATCTCAGCTTTTAAAATTCAACAACGCGGCAAAAAATTCTGCTCGATGAATGGAATTTTTGTAGTAATGTGGACGGTTCGGTAATACAACAATAATATAGAGCTAATGGCTAATCCATAGTCCATACTTGACCTGTAGTGCTCTTTAATCTAGATTGTCGTTGTGTGTTACGCACGCATAGAATTTCATACGAGTTCAAGTTATATTTAGATCAACTTACGCCAGGTTGACCAGGTCTAGCACCAATCATTTGCGGGTTTAAAATCATCCTCGATCCCTGGGTCTTTGTTGCAGTACCGGCTACGTTATTTGCCAAGGTCACGGGATTAATTCCGCCTCCTATCGTCGGCCGTACATTGTTCATGTTCACAAGTTGAAGCCCACTTCCGGTGTTGATATAAGTAGGCTGTTGCAGATGACCAGGAGTCGTGACTGGACCTGTCGAATTTATAATTGAGCTGGACCCAGGAAAAGAAGTGGTGACAACCACAGTACCAGCGCCCTGTGTCCCGATTGGAAGTTGTGTTTGGAGGTGTTGCTGAGTCCCTGGAATAAGCCCCACTGGCTTATTGAAAGCAGTCACTCCGGTAGCAGCTGAAAGAGCGATGCCGCCATTGGTACTCAGTGTGGCGGGACCACTACTGTTGTTGTTATTCATGATCCCAGTTTGACCCGAAGTAAAACCAACCATGGCTTTATTATTTAAAATGACAGAAGTTGGAGCAACTACGGCCGAGGGTAATGATGGTGGTCCTCCTCCAGGGGTACCATTCACGAGAACGGTATTATTATTATTCATTGTAATACCTGGAAAAATTAGATACAATTAAAATTCAAATAGCGTATGAAATAGCAACTTGCAAATAAGTAGTCAATTAGCACAGCGTTCAACCGATAAGAGATGTTTGAACATAAATAGTGAAACTTGTATTGTCACCGGTAATTGTAACAAGCCGATGAGATTGACAGTTGACTTGTAACTTTCGAAGTAATGAATACGAGACGAGGAGGAGGAGAAAACAGAAATATACACGGGAATTAGATGTATTAAGCAATTGAATTACCTAACACACTTTGTATGTTAATCGTAACCGTTAATGTTTATCTTATATTCGTGTGAGGCCATTGACATAGGTAATAAAATAAGTAAATGCATATCCCAAAAATGTAGAATTTAAACGCTAGTATATTTGCACGCTCAATCCGCGATATAATAAATTCAGCTTCAAACATTTAATCCATTTCGCTACAACGCCGAAAGCACGTCAGCTCTTTGAGCATTATACTCAAATTATTGGAATAACTTGTGGACTTTTAAATCAAATCACCGATTCCACGTACTATTATTGATGCTCGTATTCTGATGGCCGGCAAATTGTTTTCCAACTAGTAAAGTAGTGTTTTGTTGTTGTTGCTGGGGGTCGGGGCTTCCACCGTTTGTTGTGACTGGGTGGACCGTCATATTCTCACAGGACTCAGGTGTCTTAGGCCTGGGATGAGTGACAACTTCGTCACCAGGAATGAGGCCATCGACGGAAGGGGACAGGGGTGGATCGTCCCTCCCTCCGTCCTCCGTACCTCTAGTTCTCTATACCTGTAAACAAAAAAAATAAGTCAAATAAATATTCAACAAATTGTATTTGAGTTATGCATCAATTCTTAATTGATTTCAGTTTAAGATCGGATATATCTGACACATAAATCAGTGTAGCCTGTTGATTTGGGTGAAAGTTATGCACACGAATTTAGCCCCAACCTAGATAGACTTAATTACTAGCTTTTTTTAAAACAGTAAATCGAAGTACATATACGTACTTCTTTTGTCATAAAGCAAACCGTAACCCGGGCGCGGTGACTTCCCCTTCGTGCTGCTTGGCTTGCTATTTTGAGTTGCAGATATATACAATAATAAATTATCACTATTGTCTGTGTCCGTACAGAAGAAAAAAAACTTAACTTGAATTTGGTTTAAGGGCTTAGCTCATAACACTGTGACCTGTCAGCTTGCGACACTCGATAGCTCGCTGCATTATTCTGACTTGTATCAAATTTTAATTAACTTGAACATTACTCAGAGAATTATATTAATACGTCAATTGTCAAAGTGATTTGTAACCAACTCGTACTATTTCACGTTAAAATAGCTCCTTTCGCTTTCTTCTTCACTGTTCACCTTGTACCAGCAACCAGCACGTCTCACGTTCTAAATATCTGGTCTGGTAATACAGAAGAACAAGGCATATTGCAAGGTGATTGATAATTTCACTCCAACTTTTGACTTTCAAGTTTCAAGTTCAACATTACTTTTTCAATGCTAAGCACAGACAATTTCTATATCTGAAAACGTGATAACACTAGCTACTACATTAGACAGTAAAAAACAGCATCTTATATTGCACAGCCAACATTACATTCGAAATTCACATTAGAATTTGTTTAGTTTGAGTTAAATGCCCAAAAATTGGGCATACTATTACAGCACCCGAAAATCCTCATAAGTTTGAATTAACCGCGCAGCGAGTCCTCAATTGCTAGCACCATTTCCTCCCTAAATCTTGGGTCAAAGTGCCTGATAAATGTAAAGATAGACTGTAGAAGCTGCTTGCACGTGTCCGGTTTTGGCAATGTGCTAATTTACCCGCTTCGATTTCCCTCCACGGAAGAAAATTAATTGAACTGAACTAATTATTTACGGTGTTGGTAGGTGACTGGTGAGAGGGCTGTGGTGTGGGCGTGGAGCTGGAACCCGGTTGTTGACTGTTGAGTATACGAGGCGGGCGAGAGGTCAAGGGTGCTATGTGTTCTGTCCGAGTAGCGGTGTGTGATTGTTATTGAGGGAGCGGAGCCTGCACGGTGTCACCCCTTCGTCCGCATCTGCACGATTGAGTGAGGCTGCCAGGGCGAAGGAGGGCTTCTCAGGAAGAACACAAAACTACTGATGATTGTTATTGAGGGAGCGGAGCCTGCACGGTGTCACCCCTTCGTCCGCATCTGCACGATTGAGTGAGGCTGCCAGGGCGAAGGAGGGCTTCTCAGGAAGAACACAAAACTGAAGCCATTTTCTCACTATAGCCATTCAGGCTAAGCCTATGTTCTGCCTATAAGCATAGCCAGGCACTATATCCCGAGCTGAGACGCAGGAGCTGTACTCGTACTCTACAATCAAAATCCATGTACTGATACTGATACGGACTCGGGGACGACTCCCAGGCGAGGGGTTGCTGGGCAAGTGGGCCACACGAGTAGCACTATGCAATAATGCCCACTTCTCAATTCTCAACTAGGTACCTATCAAAGAGTACTCAAAAAATGTATGTCGTAGACATGCGGTCGTGTAGGATGTTTCAGAGTTGCGAAATCTCTCCAAAAAGCTAGAAACTTAAATGTCATTTAGCCATTTTTTATCACCTTTTAGCTGTTTATCGAATATGGCCTACCTGGGAAAAAATCTTAGACCCTACCCGATTCTGCAAAAAGTTGACAAGTCATGTCGTAGACATTTATGAGC
>VNWX01002221.1:0-12653 GCA_009869905.1 Ceratophysella communis | reverse complement strand
ATTGTGGAAAATATGACCTAAGAAGCGCTGCAGGCGAGATTTTTAGACGTTTCGTACAAAAGTATTGCAATTTCGAAGCGATTTTCTTGTTTTTGAACACATTCGCTGTCCTGAAAATGTACATATTACGTTTAGAAAAAATATAATTGCGCCGCAGCGCAGGCGCGAAATTTTTGAAAACATAAATATAAAATTCATTTTTTTAAACATTTCAGGGGGGTTTAAACCCCAAAAACCCTACCCTGGCGACGCGCTTGACATGTGTGGAACCTTATTTAAATACTAGATGAAAATGTGGTAACGTAACAGTAAATGTCACAGGTCACAGCAGGAATCCTTGTAAAACCAAGTGATTTAGAATTTCAAAACTCTCTACCTTAAATAATGACTGCGGCTGTGCCTCAAGCTGTGACAAATATTTATCAATATATATTTACTATTTGAGATGCCATTGTACATTAATTTATTTAAATCCGCAATTTACTAAATGAAATTCACTGACAGAAATGTCCGTGATCCAAAAGCAGAACATTTCCTTTAGTTCACTTCACTCCATAGTCGGCTTTAAAACTAGTTGGACCAGCCTGACTGGTTTTTCATGCATTTATTAGCCTCCTCTACAAAGTTATTCCATTTCCCAAGCTCATTTGAATGCTTTTATCTTATTATGGACATCCGTCAAATTCCTTCTCCAGACGAGTTTAGCTTTTTCAGTTGAATTCGTTTTGTAGTTAGAGAGGCGGAAATTTAAGAGCTTTGACAGGCATTACGTGTCTATGACATTCGTACCAAGGCTTATAACTCTAAATAATCTAAGGAACTATACTCATCATATCACCCTAATTAGACATGTAAATTTAAGATAAGTGTCTCGTGGTTAACCAGTCTGTGCGTACAGACTCGGATCAGTGGCGAGTCTAGAAATCGGCTCTTGGGGAGACTGACACTTTGCACCCAGAAAATTTCGCTCTTTTGGCCAATCCTTGTCCTATTATTAGGCGAAAATGATTTTAAAGTACAAATAAAAATCAGAACCTGAAAATAAATTTAGTCTAAATATTGCACCTGATTAAAGGCTATCTATTGGCCTTTATGGCGTTGCTTTCACATAATGCTTGCACCAGGGGCGTGGCCAGAGTACGAATTCGGAGTGGGCGAATATTTTTTAAGCCCTTTTGCCGTCCGGACTTGTGGAACATCCAAGCCTAAACAAACTGAACACATTAAACCCTGCCAGGCCATATAAATAGTAGGAAAGCTCAAGCCCAACGGGTTCGAAATTAGAACATCTGTCTCGCACTCCCACCTATCCTCACTCTGTATTTTTAATTTTTGTCATAAACAGTAATTTTAAATTATGGCTCAAGTAATTCGTATTAGAAACCACATTCAATAATTAGAATAATAAACTATTTATCGACTCCCCTTCCCCATATCTTGAAACAAGGCAATGAAATGCTGAACTTGGCAGGGTATGGAAAATGATGGTTAACAAGGGCCGAAACTTGACTGACGTTTAACCGCTGCGGTTCAATCAAGATCGGCCGAGTATTTACGTAAATAACACGAAGTCAGCTCAAAGGTAGCCATCATAATACCCATATTTGGAATTTGTCGAATGAGCTGGACAGAAAGTCCCCGGTAGAACCCCGCGACTCCGTCATGCTTAAATACCAGTAACGCCGTTTGACCTAGGCTCTTGTAGGTCTGACCTTCTTCACGAAGACGGGTGCGCAGAATTTCTGAAATTAATAAATCAATTTGTCAAGTGGTCATTCAATAGTTCAAAATTGTAATGATTTGAATAGTGATGCAAGTTACCATGTGGATATGCAACGCAAGTCGCGATTCCTTTTGAAAAAGATCCGGCGAGAAAGAGTTGAGCACATCCGAGTTGCTCTTCTTGATTTTTGGACGAAATTTCTTGGGCTAAGAGATGAGCTTGTGGTCTCATATTCCATTCTCGTAGCTGCTTCTTGACGGCTTCGTAAATCACAAAGTGAATAATGGTCTCCGATATCCCGAGATACGACGCACTTACTCCGCGGAAGAAACCTTGAAGTCCTTTCTCATAATAAACGGCTCCAAATATTTGCCGCATGCTCTGACGATTTTTCCCATGATTGAGCTGCAGCCGAGTTTTTACCAACCAAAGCGGACTGGTGAGCGTGGAAGTGACTGAGCCTGCGATTGATTAAAATCATCCGCTTGATATTTCGATATAATTCTTTAAAAAATACTCAATAACTTACCAGCTGCAGCAGCTGAGCAAATGAATACGGGAGCAGTATTTTTTTGGAAAATGCCGTTAAATAACTCCTTGGCCTGGACGTAGGTAGTGAAATAAATGGCCCTATAGAACCAAGAAAGTGTACAGGTTTAAATTTGACAGGCCAATCGGCAGATGAAGTACTGTCTCACCTGGTAGGAGCAACGCCGAGTACATTTGGCCATAATCCCTTAAACAGAGCTGAAATGCCTTCCCTCCGAACTACGTCTCTAAAATCAATCCAGTAATTCAATTATTCCGACAATTAATTAAACTGGGGTTAACATTTGAGCCTGCGGCACCATTATTTTGAACCATGAGTAAAAATTTTTCTAAATCCCCTGTTGAAATGTGGGTTTGTTTTACGCGCCTGTCCAGCCTGAAGCCTAAAGCCCTCCTGACCTGAGGTGTGCCTTCGAGTTCCTCAGACTAACTGTCTTGAGATCTACGGTCGCGAGGTCTCCTTTTTATACCTGGCTCGATCCTTGCGTTAATCAGCTCTGACCCTTTGCACTCTTGAAAAAAGTCCCGATGATTCCGCATGGAACGTTCAGGAAAATGCTTAATAATGTTGTGGGCTGGCTAGCTAGTAAGCCAGTTCATATATTTAAATAATTGAATTAAATTCTAATTTCTGAATTCCTAGAGAGCAGTGGGAGTGGGAATGGCCTATGGGTCAAGCCCTTACAGCCAGTTTTCACCACGTTAGTGTCTGAGAATGGCAAGTGATCACTATGTTGAGTTAGAATGGAGTCATAGTTACCGAATCAAGACAGGCAGCCTGGTGGAAACGGTGGAAAACCCGTTAGAGCTAATGGCGGGCGTCCGTGTGAAACCAGGATTTGAGGACTGGAGCCGGGTTTTGATGACTTCGAGCGGGCAAGTGGCCACGGCGCCCATTGTCCCTGCTGTCCTTTACACAGAAACATACTATCAATACCTTGCTAGTGTCTTTCGACAATCATTGAATGCCCACCTACCCGCCAGCAATAAGGCTGATAGCTGTATCGCTTTTGCCCATTTTTATGCCGCAATGGTCTAATCGTTGCTGGGACTACAGGACGTGGCCTGGGTGAGGACGAGTCGGAGGCAGTAGATAAAATGATGTGCGAAAAGCTTGTGGGAGTTCTACTTCAAAAGCTTAACCCGGACATGCATGACCGTTGGGCAGCTTAAGATGTGCAGGTCCTGTCCGATCCAAACCAGATGCCAGTAGAGTGCGTGATTCTTACGCACCAAAGTGCATAGAACCAAAAGTCGGATCACGTTCTGTCTGAGCAGCTCACACGACTTTTCCAATGAGGGAATGGAAGCTGAGAAAATGGCCACTCCTGGGCTGTCATTTGCGTAACGGCCCCCTCTGGACCTCAAGTTTTATTGACATTATTAATTATTAATTCAAAGGACAAATTTTTGCAAGACTGGCTTCTATACTTAAAGTCAAAGATATGACAAGTATGGCAATAAGAAGCTGTAGGTGGTAGCGAGCGAAACATGGGAAAAACCTTAGAATTGTCGAAAAAACATTGGTGGATATACTCATCGGTCTGGCTCTGAGTTAGTTCAGCCTACAAAAATCAGACATTTCGAGTGATTTACGAAATTTTATGCGACTGCTAGCGACGTGTGATGAAAGGGATATATGATTAGATTTCATGCCTTGATTCGGTGAACCCAATTTAATCCAACTTTCTACGAAAATGGTACATTTTGCTTTTCGGCTGTTTGTTTGTTCGATATTAGATGATTCGCAATTAAATAAATAGTCCAAAATGCACTATTACTTTCAGCTATTTTCATGTTGCTGGTACGGAACAGTTAGCATTTAAGTTCTGAAGTTCTTGCCTCAATCTTTTTAACGAATTTTCTTCAGTGAAAAATACTAATTGAGGTAATTGGTATATTAAGGTGGGGCTTCATAATAATAATTTCCAGCTTGAATTCTAATGGTTCGCCAAGGCCAGAACGGGTTTAAACTCCCTGCTGACTCTCATTGGACAGTCAAGATCCAAGTCGTATTTTAGCTCGAAAACTTCAGGTGTCTCTGTTGGAGTTCGTCACACGAGGGACGAGCATGACTTTCTTAGCAATAAATTTTGAATTTTGCACTTGCGTTTTAAGTGGTTGGGCTGGCATGCAGTTTAGAATTGAAGGTGAGTGGGTAGCTCGGACATGGTGTTCGACCTAGGGTTTTCTTGTCATGCGCCATTCCGGACGTGGTATCGCCAGAAACCTTCCGTTCAGAGGAGCTGCTGCTGCCCTGCTGAACCGATTTTGGCGCGTAGAATCGAATTAAAATTAGGACCCAATTTCCGGTTCACGCAAATAAATTAGTAAAATGAGCGCATTATTTACTGCTTTCCGTAAAATACGTTACCCTCCACGTCTTCTGTGTGTACGAAAAATTCAAGCAAATGCTGCTCAAAATTTAGACGAAGAACGAAAATGGGTGAGATCTCCATTTCCTGATGTGGACTGTCCTAGCAATATCAGTTTGCCACAATACCTGAGGTCAAACATGGGAGATTGGGGACACTTACCGGCATTTGTAAGTTCTTTGTCCTTTTCACTCTTAAAAAACCGCTAATCGTCTTGTGAAAAATGTTTCTACTGCTACAGCTTTGCTGTTTTCTCACGCAGGAATGTGGAATTACGAGCCGGCGCTACACGCACAATGAATTATTTGAAATGAGCACTTCTTTTGCGAAATCTTTGCTTGCTTCCGGTTTCGTGAAAGGGGACGTCATTGGAATTGCTTTGAAAAATGTTCCCGAGTATGCTAGCATTTTGTTTGGAATTTGGGAGGCGGGTCTCATTGCGTCTCCGCTGAATCCGGATTTTACACCAGGTCAGAATCCCTGCGACCTTCTAACTTTCAAAGGTCGTATTTACGAATTTGATCATTTTGAAATTTTAGCCGAATTAGGCCGTCAGCTTCGAATGTGCGAAGCCAAAGGAATAATTACCACACTGCCAATTCTAAAACACATTCGGGACTCGGAGGCTACTGGTCTTGTTTCCAAGCTAGGCTCCGTGATTCTACTCGGAGAAAACAGTCCTGGATGTGAGAGCTTTTTCGACTTGGTTCAAGCTGGAGCTGGAAGCGACAGGTCCCTTAACACAGGAGCCAAGGATACCAGAGAGGACTTGAGCCTCTTGCTCTACTCGAGCGGAACGACAGGCTTGCCGAAAGGAGTCGGCCTAACGCAGTTCAATCTTCTGTCCAATCTCCTTCAAATTACGCATCCGGAAGTTGTGAGCAGACTGCCACTGGCCAATGGAGTTCAGGAGCGATTAATAGGTGATTTCACTAGTAATGCTTAAATCCGTCGACAAGCAGCGGTTCAGAGTTGAGCTGAACTGAATTCAAAGGCTAATGTTTATAATTTCACGAGTCTACTCTGGACTGCAGGTGTGCTTCCGTTCTACCATTCATACGGATTGGCTTCCTTCCTGACGGCTGGAGTCCATGATGGAGCTCACACGCTCTGCATTCCAAAATTCGATGCCAAGACTTTTCCAGATTTTGTTCGGCGACATAAGGTTAGACCTTTGAAGTGGCTGCCGTCTTATTCCTTGATAGCTAATCCCTGACTTAATGAGAGAAATGGCTTGATATGTCTTAGCCCACTTGCATTCACCTGGTGACTCCGCTGATTAATCAAATCGTAAGCAGTGATGACTACTCGGCCGATGACCTGCAATTCATTGAGCACGTGAACGTGGGAGCGGCTCCAGTCGGACCTGCGCTGTTGAGTAAACTCGTTGCCAAAATAGGTCGACGATTTATCCTCCGTGAAGGCTATGGCCTGACCGAGCTTTCGTCGGCCTCTCACCTTCTCCCGCCCGACCTCGCCTGTCCAAAACTGGGCTCCGCTGGAGTCCCGGTTTCCAACACCGTTACAAAGATCATTGACCCCGTCACAGGCCAAACGCTGGACCGGAATCAGCCCGGAGAGATCTGTATTCGTGGCCCGCAGGTTCTTTTTTTACTCTGTTTTGAAATAGAAAACGAATGTCCGGCTTTCGTCCTTAGCATTTGGCTTAATAGGTCATGAAAGGATACTACAAAAACGAAGAAGCGACGCGGGATGCAATTGATGAAGAAGGCTGGCTCCACACCGGAGACATTGGCTACTACGACGAAAGTGGTTTTCTGTACATTGTGGACCGAATCAAAGAGCTTATTAAGGTCAAAGGATTCCAGGTAAGCTGCTTCTCGGTGTGGTCGCCGGAAAGCTCGCTACTCCCTCCAAACCGCCGTAGAAACTATTTAGGCGTCTAACAGTGGCATTTGCTGGATTTGATTTAAAGGTGTCACCGGCGGAATTGGAAGATGTTCTCCGCCTTCACAGCGGAGTCGCAGATGTGGGTGTGCTCGGGATTCCAGATACCGAATTCGGCCAAGTACCCAGGGCCTACGTGGTACCCAAACACAAGGGTCTAAAGGCAGAAGATGTGACCGATTTTCTTAAAGCCCAGCTCAGCTGGTACAAACAGCTCCGAGGCGGAGTTCACTTCGTTGAGTCCATTCCAAAATCGCCTTCAGGCAAAATCCTGCGTGCAGAGCTCAGAAAGCTATATGAACAGAACCCATGAAAAGCATCGTATGAGAAGGGTTGTGTTCAAGCATTTCCGGACTGACAACTTACTAGTAGTCGCAGTGGCAGCTGGTAGCTTGGGCGTGGTGGGCGAGCTCCTCATCTCAGGTTTACATGCCACAAGCATTCGAATAAGTCTACTCCGCTTGAGCTCCGATTAATAAATCATATATGTCAGACCTTGGGTCGAAACTTTAACCCGGTTCTTAAGTACTGCTACATAAATCACAGACTTTTCCAAAGACTTGCATTTTGCATGCAATGCATGTACGTGTGGCTTTTTATTTTGGGACTGAGTTTGGCTCTTAATTTTTGAGACCCTCTATATTTCAATCTTGAGTTAATATGCATAATTGGCTTTTCATGCAGGGTTTACTTGTTCTCAGAATTTGGATTAAGTGTTTTATTTAATTATAATTGAACAAATCAAGAGACGCTGGCAATCCTATAAGCCGAATATGGATAGCGAGAATTGAGAAATGAGCTATTTGTTCTGTCTTCGTGTCATGTTGAGGTAAATGGGTTCATACTGGGATACGAAGAGCATGCCTGGTTTGAGCTTGAGTCTCGTTTCCGGAGTCCGCTCGAACTCAAAGTCTTTGATGAGGTGCATCATGCTCAGCTTCAGCGACTCGAGTGCAAAGCGCATGGCAATGCAGTTCCTGGGCCCGGTCCCAAATGGAATGTGAGCACATTGGTCCACACGCTTCGTGGGGTCGAGAAAACGATCTGGGCGGAAGTCAAGTAGGGTCTTCGAAATAGTCAGGGTGGCGTTGGAGGGCCCAGAGAGGAACTTGAACGAGTTGACCTTTCTTGACCTGAAAGCCGGTTTCGGGATGAGTCCAGTCTTGCGTGCAGCAGCGTTCGAGACGAAGAATTGTCGGCGAAAGTCGCAGGGTTTCGTTGATGACTGCGGAGAGGTACGGGAGCTCCTGAATCGTCTCGTGGTCCACCCGACCGTCGTACTTGGCTAAAACAGAGTCCACTTCGGCCTGGAGCCTGACCTGGACGTCCGTGTGCGTGGCGAGGTAGTAGGCTATGTTCGTGAGGGTGTACGAGCTCGTTTCGAAACCTGCAAAAATGAAAATAACGGACTGGGCCAGGAGTGTGTCGAGAGTGACGGAGTGGGCATCAAACTCTGGAGTTCCGATCTTGGCAGACATGTCGGAGAGAAGGTCAAGGAAGTCACGGGCACCCCCGGGGGCTGCCCTTCGCTGTGCCATGATCTCGTGAAAATACTTTTTTGAAGTAGCCCACGGCGCTTTGGTTGATCAAGTTGAAGCATTTGGTCAGAATCGGAAATGACACTGCAAACATTCAGAACAGAGAATCAGAAACGCTCCTTGAATTTATTCAAAAGAACAGCGAGCCCAGTCCCTTGAGCACATACCGAGAAGCGTGATGATCCAGCTCGATCCAGAGTCCGACATGGCCAAGAGATGGGCCTGTTTCATGAACTCGTTATTCGGCTCTCGAATTGAGCTAATTTTCACTCCAAAGCCGCACTGAGCCACGATGTCCATTTCCAGAGCTGAGAAGATGCTGAAAGTCAAACCATGGAATGGAAGCACAAGTGTATAGTCAGTTTAAAACGTTGCAGTAGTCTGATAACACGTAACGTGGAATACTGCCCAACTCACCGTTTCATGTCAAACACAGCCTTATTTCCGGTTTTCTTCTCGTCAAAATGAATCTGCAGGTCAGCCATGAAGTCCTTGACACATTGTCCGATTTGCTCGCTCATGACCTTCATCCGACTCGTCGTGAACGTGGGACTCAGATGAGCACGAATCATTTTCCATTTCTCTCCTGTTTAAAACACCAGCATTACGGCCTAATCTCCGCCAGAATTGACCTACTGCTAATACTAATTTCCCACTTCACATTTTTCTAAAGTGATGCGTCATGTCTTGGAGGATTACCGTGAACTGTGTCGACTGCCTCATCAAGGAGCTTGTCACCAAAACCCTCGGTTCGTCGATTCATAAAGTGACTGTTGAAGTCTTTAATGAAAATAGAGCGGATGAGCTGAGTGTCAATGGTCAGAATTCTGGGGTTTCGTCCTTCATAAATCTGTAAATTACATTTTTACAAGCAGGAGGTACTCCAGTCGGCAATGCCTGAAAGATTGACTCGCGCAGAGAGCGCACTTACGCCCCATGTTTTCCCAAACTTGAATGCATTCTGGACGTCGTCGTCCTGCAGAACAATGTTGTGCATATTCGGTTGACTGCCCAGGAGCCAATGCGGAGGCACGACCGGAATGCCCAGTTTCTCAAGAGACCCGTAATTCCAGCGAGCATAGATGACTATGCCCAAGAACGTCGCCAAAAATAGCGTCAAAAGAATCAGGCTGAAATCCCACATTGTTCAATTGAAAAGAAGTCTATTTCCAGGATTATAAAGGACGAATGAATGGAGTCTACGGACACGACTCTGGCGCTGTGGACAGTCTGAGCTCAACTGGCAATCACTGGAGTGGATTTGTTCCAGGAAATCTGTTCTTTGCCTAAAAGCATTCCTCGAATCTTGCATGCTTTTCACTTCAGTGAAGAGTACATCTTCTTTTGCTTAAAGCTTATCTCAGGATGAGCTACTCGTATTCTCTGTTCTTTGCCTAAAAGCATTCCTCGAATCTTGCATGCTTTTCACTTCAGTGAAGAGTACATCTTCTTTTGCTTAAAGCTTATCTCAGGATGAGCTACACGCATTCATTCCAGCCTGCATGCTCAACAGCACATAAGCTGCAAAACCCCTCACTCTCTAGGAGAGCAATAATACCTATGCCCGCCCACTTGGTCAACCTCTTTGATCTTCATGCGTACTGATTTTTAAATCGTTTTGTTCACTCATTCCATCAACTCAGTTTTCAAAAGGTTTTCCAGTCCGCTGTATTCATTTTTATATGTTTGTCCACTGACGCGAATATTAGGAAACTTAATAAGAAAGTCGCACCAAGATGTGAAATTTTATTTCATTATATTAGCTGAATAATGATTTTATTATGGATTCATGATGTGCTTATTCTGTCACACAACTAATCTAGTACATATTTTTCAAGTAAAATAGGTTAGCGAATAACCTGCAGCAAAAATATAGGCCTTTTAAGAACAAAATTTCAATTAGAAAGTTTTAATTTCGAGCAAACCCATTGATGAGTGCTTTAACGACTGAATCAATGTACTTTTACGGCACCGGAGCCCTCGTGACCAGAACGCGGCGCATTATTGGTTTTAGAGGTCGCGAGGAGTTCGCTCAAATGTTTCGTCAACTCGTTGAGGTGTTCGCTGACGCTGGAAGAGAGCCATGGACAAAGGGACTTGGAGCGTTTTGACCAAGTGACTCCGTAACTCCATTTCCATGAGGGAGTCCATGCCGAAGTGCTGGAAGAGACGATCTGGGTCCAGAGGCTCGTGCGGCTCAAGGCGGACATGGAACCTTAGCATCGACTCAAGGAATCCTCGTAGTCGACCTTCATTTGGCCCGTTCTCCGATAAATCCTGTATTGAAAATGCCGGAGTTTCGGATGGAGCAGCGGATGCATCGCTTGCAGTTATCTCACCCTGGCTCTTTGTTCCCACGGCAAGCTTGGACAGAAAGGGCTGTAATCGAGGAAGAGCCTCGACGAGAACGTCAGTCGCCATGTCAGCTATGACCACTCGATGAAGTCCGAGCTGAAGGGCCCTCTCCAGTGCTCTAATTCCGGAGGACGGCAAAAACGCCTCAAAGGCCTTGTACATACCAGAACGAGACATGGAACTGGCCGCCCCTGCCCCTGCCCAAGCTCCCCAGTTGATGGATAGACCCGGTAGTTTGAGTTGGATGACTCGGTGGGACACGAGCGCGTCCATGAAGCGATTTCCAGCCGCGTAGTTGCTCTGTCCTTGACTTCCGAGAATCGCTGCCACGGAAGAGAAGAGTACGAAATGGTCTAGGTCAAGGTGCCGGCTGAGAATATGCAGGAGCCAGGTGCTGTTGACCTTTGTCTTAAACACGCGCCTCAGAGTGTCCAGGGTCTGATTCTCCACTAAGGCATCGGCTAGGACACCTGCTGCGTGGTAAATTCCCTTCAGTGGAGGAAAACGTGCGTTGAATTGTGAAAACAGAGCCTTCATCTGCTCTGCATCCGACACGTCTGCGGCAACAAAGCTTACGTTCTGGCCTAAAGCCCTTATCTTGTCCACTAAGTGCGGAGCAGCAGGCTGGGTACGCCCTACCAACACCACGTGACCTGCTCCCCGGCTCAGCAACCACTTGGCCACTTCAAGGCCAATCCCACCCGTTCCGCCTGTGACAAGATAACTCGCATCGGATTTCCACTCAGAATGACCGATTTTACAAGGTGGCAGCCGCAGAGGAACGTCGAGTGACGTGAGCCTTGAAGCCCAGATTTGGCGATCACGGAAAACAAGACTCCGCTCCTGAGAACGCTGCCAGAGAGCCGTCACGACTTGCTTTGCGCTAAAGTCCAAGTCCGACTCCTGTCCATCTAGGTCAATGCTCAAAGCGTGCAGCTCAGGGTGCTCGTTCTGAAACGAGCTTAGAATTCCCGTGAGAGCTGCTGCAGTTGGGTCAGACTTGGAGCCCTTCAAGGCCTCTGCACCCTGAGTCACGAGAGCAAGCTTCGAAGTTCCATTACAGAATTCGGAATTAAGTCTTAAGAAGTTCAGAAAACCCATACAGCTGCACTCCTGGTCATCAACGAAGCCACTATTAATCTCGTCCAACAACGCTGCACGTGAGCCGCCTCTGATGTAGAGCATGCCTTCAAGTTCAGAGCCTTTGCTCTGCCCGAAATTCTCAAAATTAGACCATTGTCGAAAGTCCAGCTCGTAGGTGTCAGAAGCAACGGCCCGTAACGGACCAGTTGAGTATTGCAGTCGAACCACGGATTTCCCTGAACTATGCAACTCTTTGATCACTGCTGACTCCAAATCGAAGCTCTGCGCATCTGCCATCACAACCCAGAGTAGATTCGGTTCAGTAGACGGATGCAGTGATGACTGGAACTGAGCCCGGGTGACCAGGACGCCGCTGCGGGCCGACGAGTCTTCCGGTAGCAGGATTGGAGACTCGAAGCCATGCTTCTGCAGCAAATCCGTCCAAACGCCCTGAGTCACATACGGAGAAGCAGAGCGGAAGTCAACAAACTGCGAGTTTTCCTCAAGCAGGCCGAAAGACATTTGAGACAACCGACTAGGACTGAAGCTTTCGATCATGAACAAGAATCCGCCAGCTGAAAGAAGCTCATGTGCGTTTCCCAACGACGTGAGCAAATCACTTGTGCGCTGAAACGCGTTGGGAGCGATAATGATATCATATGAACTCGGCGTAAAGCCTTGCTCGAGTATGTCGAGCTCGATATTCAACGCCATGAATTGCATGCTCGAATATCTGTGAAACTTCTGCTCCGCCTTCGCCAGCAGCGATGGATCCGACTCTGTGAAGCTGTAGTGGAAACGTATTCCAGAAGCCTGAAGCTGAGCGACCACGCGTTCAGCCGTTGCTCCGCTGCCACCTCCGATTTCCAGAACACGCAAAACCCCGTTGTTCTTAGTAGTCTTTCCTAAAGCCGTGCTCAAGGCTTTAGCGAGTGTTGCGGAGTTGCTTCGGGACTCAACGGATTCAGTGGCCCAATTCGAGGCTGTGAGATAAGCACATGAGCTAAGGAGAAGTTGCTTCGCGTCCACCTGCCCTTCAAAGATCCCCAAAAGCGACTCTCCGCAGTGGCGGAGAAATTGAAAGTCAAAAGTTGCCCTTTCAGACGGACGAAGAAATTCAAG
>VNWX01002220.1:0-12657 GCA_009869905.1 Ceratophysella communis | reverse complement strand
CGCCAAAAAATTTTTTTTTTCGAAAAACGAGATTAAGTGCGGATGTAAGTAGTGGATATCGTAGTAATAATTATTAGTAGTTCTGCTGCATTAAAATAACCACCATTGAGCTTTGTTTTCCTATTTAAAACAATTTTTCCAATTTAGTTTTTTCGATAAAAAATCATAACTCTTGAACCTGTCGTAATCTCTAAAAGCCATATACCATTTAAAATACTCCACAAAAACAGTGATTTAATGCATGTACCGTCATGCTCTAAAATCTTTGCACTCATGTTGAAAAAAATATTTTTTCGAAAATAATTATGATAAAAATGTTTGTAAATGACCGTCAGGTCACTCCCACTCCGGATATTGCAGTTTTTAAATATCCTATTAACGAATTTTGTTTTTAACAAAAATCAGCTCTGCAACGTAGTCTGTACGCAACCCCGACGTATTTCAGCAATAACAGTAGCTGAACGAGTTGCAGAAGAACGTGACGAGTACGTTGGCGGTGATTCAGTTGGCTATTCTATTCGACTTGAAAACAGATTACCACAAAGACGATGTGGTACAATATCATTCCTCGTAATTGGAGTTCTTATACAGCGACTCAAGAACGATCCATATTTAAGAAACATCAGTCATATTATTGTGGATGAAATTCATGAACGAGATGTACTGTCAGATTTCCTACTAGTCATTCTCAAAGACCTACTGTTGAAACGTCCGGATTTGAAAGTTGTACTGATGTCCGCAACGCTCAATGCTTCTAAGTTTTCAAAGTATTTTGACAACTGTCCCGTTTTTGAAATACCAGGGTTTACATTTCCAGGCAAGATTATATTTTATATATGAGATGCTATCTGATCTGACATCTGATTATTGTCTCGCACATGTGCGATTTATGAACGTATTAACTTTTCCTTACAGTAACTGAATACTATCTTGAAGACGTTTTAGAACAAACAGGCTTCCGCTTCTACAATTCATATCAAACTCGTGCACGAAAGCCCAGTAAACCAACACCAGATTTTACGAAATCCATAATTCCATATGTGCGACAACTTTCGAGATCTAGCAAATATTCAAGTCAAACAATTTCAGAATTGATGCAATTTCAATCAGAAGAAATCAGCTTGGATTTGATAGAAAAATTGCTAGATTACATATGCAGAAAAGATCAAACCAATACCAATGGCTCAGTATTAATCTTCCTTCCAGGATGGGATCGAATATCAAGCCTAATTGAACAACTACGCACATGTGGACGATTCCCATCACATCAGTTCCTGTTTTATCCACTCCATTCCCAGTTGCCAACTTTGAATCAAAAAGAAGTATTCACTAGTCCACCCTTCGGGGTGCGTAAAGTGATTGTAGCTACGAATATAGCAGAGACTTCTATTACAATCGATGATATCGTCTACGTCATTGATTGTGGAAAAATCAAGATGACGAACTTCGACAGTGATCTGAACCTGGAGACACTGGACGTGGAATGGGTTAGTCGTGCAAATGCAAAACAAAGAAAAGGACGGGCTGGCCGTGTACAGGCTGGTGTATGCTATCATTTGTTCACAAGAGGGCGTGAATCACTTTTCGAAGATTTCAAGAAACCAGAAATATTGAGGACTAAATTAGAAGAAACTGTACTCAAAATTAAAATGTTGAAAATGGGAGATGCTGCAAAATTTCTTAGTAGACTCTGTGATCCACCTCGCAAGAAGTCTCTTGAACATGCTCTCTCAAGGCTCGTTCAAATTAACGCTCTGGATTCGCAAGAAAACCTAACCCCACTTGGATTTCATCTTGCTACATTACCAATGGATCCTTACACTGGAAGAATGGTTCTGATGTCGGCAATCTTTTCTTGTTGTGATCCTATACTCACATGTGCGGCTAGTCTTAATTCTAAGGACTGTTTTAATATCCCTTTTGGCAAGTTTCGACCTTCGATATCTTTTACCCCTTATTTTGATGAGTTGGTAATTGTAGGCAATTTCTTACATTATGTGTTATTCTTCAGGTAAAGAGGACGAAGTGGACAAAATACGTAAACGATTCGCGGGTGATACTAAGAGCGACCATATTGCAGTGGTGAGTATCACGATTCACGATCAGTCATTTTCCTTCAGGAATTTTTCATAATTTATTTACAGATTAGAGCCGTTGAAGCATACGAGCAAATAAAATTCAGTGGAGATGGAAGTGAGAACTACTATTGCTATGAAAATTTCCTGTCTAGAGGTAAGCAGAACTGTCAAGGTTTTTCGAATGAAAAAACACTGGTTTTTCTCAACGATGCGAGAAATACACGGTCGTCAAAGGACCTTGATAACTGTCGTGAGAATTGAACTGCTAGTCTTTAAAGTTCAATTTGAGCTTGGGTAATTTCTTGACGCGGCGGGGTGTAATGTTTTCATTTTCTCGCCGAAATAGGCCATTATTGCTGGTAAACTAAGGATGTATATGGCGCTGACGGTATTCATTTTGCTGCGCTGACCTTAGCATTACAGCTGATAGAGGCAATTACGAATTGGACCTTCTAAAATTCATTACTTATGATTAATTTCAGGCACTATGGAACTCATCATAAAGATGAAGGCCCAGTTCGCAAATCATTTATATGAAATGGATTTCTTGCCCCATGGAAATACAAAACACCCAGAAATGAATATCAACTCTCAAAATACCAGTCTTATCAAAGCAATAATATGTGCTGGACTCTACCCAAATCTAGTCCATGTCTATGCAAAAGAACAAGGAAAGAAAAAACGTGTTCCACAACCCGAGTTCTCGACACCAGAAGATGGAAGAGTTAATTTAGCTAAGAAGAGCGTTAACGCTTCTGCAAATAAATTTGAATCCGAGTTTTTTGTTTATCATATGAAAATGAAGACTACTTCAATCTACGTACATGATACAACACTTGTGACACCGTTTCCACTGCTCTTCTTTGGTGGACAATTGGATTTCAATGATAAGAATGGCAAGCCGTCTTTGGGAGTCGATGGAAATATACGATTTGTTTGTACGAAGAGTATTTTTGAAATGGTCCGGGTAAATGATCTTTCTATAAACCCGTTCTATTTTAAGCGTAGTGTTTTATACGATTACGAATCTAAAAATATTGGTGGGAATTTACCTTACTTAGAAATAATAGAATCTACGAAAAGAGTATACAATCTGGCTTTTGAAAAACCTAGCTTTGGAAAAACCTAGCCTAGATTCTCTTCGTAGATTCCATGGTTTCTACACGTACGTTTATATAGTTCTCCAAAAGTATCCTCAAGCGTTTTAAAATAGGTATAGAATCTCCAAATCTTTAAAGCACAATTTGTAAATCCCAACCTTTTGTGTGATTTTAATGGAATTTAACAGGCGCTGCGAAATGAATTGGATAAGTTTCTGGAATATAAAATCGAACAACCTGGTCCAACTGAATGGAATGAATCTGATCACACGAAAACGGGAATTTTACTCAGGTTAGTGATCATCGGGTAGATGAATTTTTCTCGGTACTCTGTATGTCAATAAAATTAACCGACGCTCTTTTATCTAACGAAAGTTGACTTTGGAAGTGATTGGAATAATGCCTGCCACTGCCAACCTACAATTAACATAATTTATTTTCTTAACTATTTTCCGGCAGAGCGATTCGAGAACTTCTAACCTCAGAGCACAACCACGTGATGGGTTTAAATGAAGAAATAGTTATTCCGCCTAGAACAACTGGAAGGACCCAAGGAGCATATTATTGGTGAAGAGGAGTGTCGTGCTTATCACAGGGAACTTGCGGGTATACAAGTCTGAAGATGAAATTGATGTGTTCAGAAATATTCTCCTTTACTACTATTTATTACTTTAAATCTTTACCGAAACCTGTGTTCTCAAAGCTAAGCACCAAATAATGTACTGTAAATCTAGATGATCTAAAAATGAATATGCTCTTGAATCAATTGTTGCCTTTGGTCTGCCAATAAAAATACGATGAATTTAAAAAATTAAGAATCAAATATTTTACTTCGAAGGTATACTTACTTTTCACTTGTGAAGTTAAGTATTTATAAGGTCTATTAAGTCGCTCGCTTAAAGAGGCAGTGTGAAACTTTTATTGAATAATCAATTCCACGCTCGAAGACATTTACCAATACAATTTCAGCTTTTTCTGTAAATAAAGTTATTCCATGGGACATATTAATCCAGCAGTACCAAGTTACGGTGAAATTAGGGACATCGCGTCGCGACCTTATTTCACAGATTCGAGGTCGACGAGGTGCTCCCATTCACCCGTAAGTGCTCGACACCAATAGTCATAGCGTGAGTCATTTAGTTTGATTCCATAAGGCAGAGTCTGACTTGCGACGCTACACGTAGTGGCAACGACTACTGCCTTGACAACTTCCGGTTTGGGTTCCACTTCCGGCTTCTTTGGTAGAGGAGCTGCCTGACTAATGCTGCTTGGGACCTTGATACATGTTCGGCCGCTTTTAGTGTCTGTAGAACAGGAAAGCGGAGCGAAGGATTCGGTAGGACGAGTTTTAGCAGTTCTGGGAGGCGGGGGTGGAGGTGCGGAACGTTTGATCGGAAGAGGTCCATCCGGCAGAAAGCCTGTAGCCAGGATATTATAGTCGACATTATAATACGGGGATTGCGTATACATGACGGCATGTTTCGTGGAGGGCCATGGAATATCACGAAGATCAATATCAGCGGGGGGACTTCCGTTTTGATAATAGAAGATATCCGGGAAATCTGCCGTAGCAATGATTGCTAAAGGTCCTTTCGCAGCCTTCACAGACGGTTCCAACCAATGGCTTAATTCGTCATGTCGAAGCACCCCGCCTATGTTCGGTAGGTACTTGTCATGACCAAGACTGGTGAGATAAGACTTGCACTGTGTGATAGCCTTGATAAGCTTGTCCCCAAAAGGATCGCCCATCACTCTCAATACGTATCGGCGGTCCGCGGTAACTTTGTCAAGAAACTGAGTAACGACTGAAAGAATCAGAGCAATACATTTTAATATTTGCCTTGTACTTGTAACTACTGTGCCGATCTTCAGTTGAAGCTTCGTATTAAAAATAACTATAACCTGGATTATATCGAATCGGAATCCCAGTGTTTCTCCGATCAAGAATTGCCTGAATGAGGTTGGTTGGCGCCTTGAGAAATTCCAAATGCACAACTTTAAACCAAAGCAAATCCAGCTCAACCTGGGCCTACAAAATGTGAAAATTAGGAAAATATGCAGAAGTTAACTCTTCAAATCAAAATTAGAACAAATAGAAAGTCAGTGTTCTTACCGTTTCCCGAGCCTCCGCAAACCAGACCTTTGCTTCACTGTCACACGGGTCATGCAGGATGTACACGAAAAAATCCAAGCAACTACGAAGCCAATCTCCAGCCATACTGAAAAATAAACAAGAGGGGATAAATAGTAGAGCTTAAAGGTCGGAAAACCTTAGTGGGCAAGTGAAAAGTCTGTCCATTCGTTACCCATGAGCCCTTCCACGAAGTCGAAACACTTTTCCTAACATGGATGAATTGTAATGCAGAATAGCGGTGGTGCAATCTCCAATACAAGCATGGACGCGGTTTAATTGAAGATATGCGTCCCCTCTGGAAACCCACAAATCCGTCTCCGTGGGGTCATATTTGATGGCTTCCGTTAATTTTGCAACGCACTCATGGTACTGTCCTTCAGATCGATAAAGCATAGCAGTGGCTTCCAAGTCCCTGGCTCGTTTCTTATTCTTCTTACTCACGACAGTGTTCTCAGGAACGAGAATCACTTTTTGAATTTCAGTCAGGTGTTTAGCTATAAATATTTTCAATTTTATTAAAAATACCTACGTTCTTTTTCAGTAGTAATCATTAGAGCAGGTTAAGAAATCAAATAGCTAGCGTAATGTTTGTACTCACGATCAATTGCGACGTCGAAGCTGTTTACTGGAGGTTTTTGAGTCTTTGACGCATGTTTGGATGCTGTAGTCCGCGGTGCTGATCGATTCTTCTTGGAGTCATTCTAAATAAAGAGCGGATACTTGATTACTACTCAAGTTAGATCATATATATAGGTCACGAACAGATTTTTCAGAAAATTCGGAATTACTTGAATTAGGAAGTCAACTATGAATTCGAGAGGCATTTTTTAAGCAACGATTAAAATAAAGCGCAAGTAAACTTAGTTACTATAATTCGAAGGCGTAAATAGTTGCACGCGTACTTGTGTGTGACTGTGACCTGTGACAAGTGTTAAAGATTGACACTTACTTTGTTCTTATTCTTATCAATGGCGGCAGCTAGAGTTGCCATGACGCCAACGCCCTCGCTCGTCCCGTACCAGTACCACTGACTGAGTCCGCTAAAGCAAGTGATAGCAGATTCCAGAAGGAAGCCCTATACAAACGGGTTCAAATGCTATTTAGTTGATAAACAATGATGACCTTTAACCCCAATAACTTGTTGTGAACCGGGTTTGATTTTGAATGTCAAATGTCAAATGAACCCACTAACGAGAAATCAGCTGAACTGCTAGCCGCTACCAAAGCCAATAATAGAAGCTTTACGACACTACGCGGCAACAATGCGTTCGAATTCGATAACATATGAGCGGGAACAACAACGGGGTCCGCCGCTTATGAAATGAACGAAAGCTGCGGGTAGGTAAGTAATTTGTGTGTAAGTGTAAATGGATTTGTTAGGTTAAAAATAATGCATGTAAAATTTGGACAATTTTTTAATTCGATGCGCTAATAATACTACAATTTACAGTTCCAACTTCCGTAAATGTTTGAAATTTGTTTTTACATGAATTTGGTTCGAGCACCTTGACAATAATTATGTGCCTACGTGATATGTTCTTCTAATCTCATGCCTCAAAATTAGAGACCGGCTACCGTCTACTACAAAAAGTGAATGAAATTTTCGTATTGATCAGTAGAAATGATTGATTGTCTTGTCAGGAATGCATTTTGCGACTTGGGGCTGCGGTACGATGTACGAACGATTAGGACGTTACTTTTAACATCTTGGGTCACTGGCACGGAACGAACGGAGCATATAGAATCTTAAAAATGCAAATACAAGCACTATTAGCGATTTTCCATATCATTTCCATGTTCATATTTTTAAAATCAAAAATTGATTTCTGATTGAGCCGTGGGTGTTATGTGTAAATTAAGCCATGCAATATTGGATAAGAAAACCATATTATGGTTCTTAGACTTTTTAGGGGGTAAACGATCGTGGTAGTTGACAAAAATTGCATCCTTTTATGATAAGTAACCGAAAAGCGACTGCACCCGCCACTGCATGCAGCGGCAACAATAACCTAGCAGCGGCTGCAACACTTTGAACGGTACAAATATGTAATTTAACACACCTTTAAACTTACGGTGACGAAGCAGGAGAAACAGGACACAAGCTTTTGGACAAATTTATTCATGCTGCTTGTCTTCATATCCATTTCGATTAATTAATGGCGTGAATTGTGTATGGAACGAATCACACTTGCGTTGCGTAGTATTTAATAATATTAGTACACTGGTAAACTGTTATAACGATTACGACTATGGTCGAAGACTTTTGGATTTGAAATGAATGAAAGATGTAAAATGCTTATTCTCGACACTCTTCCATTCGCTCCTTGCTCTCAAGAGTTTTCAAGATGGAGGTGGGATCGTTGAACGAAAAGCGACGCGTCACATTGTCGTACAAAAGTTGTTGTCAATATTTGTATTTTCCGCCATGTTTCTCGGGGTTGCCATAACAAAATGGCGCATCTCTAAAAGTTTAATTCAACCGCATTCCATATTGCATAACGACAATCAGGTCAGGGCACACGAATTCGCTATTGTTTTAAAACAAAAAAGCTAATTTGGCGCTACTGGTTATGGTTTATCGGACACTTGTTAATTGCCGCATGTTAACTTACAAAACGCTATAATATTTTACTATTTGCTTACATCTCGACTTAACCCGGCATTATATTATTATGAATTATGATTATAAACCTTACTTCTCTGCAAAAGTTGAACTTATATAGCATATGCACGCACTTTTTTCATATATGCATATAAATAACGCAAAACGGCTTTGACTAAACATTATTGAATTGTTAAGTAAACACAGATAAATATAAATAGCGTGTATGGTTCTCCAGTGTAATCAGTCTTTCAAGTGGGTACGAGGAACAAAATACTTATACTACATATCACGTAGTCGTCGTTCATTTCTGAAGGAAGTTGCAGCTATACCTGTTAAAACTGTATACTAGAGGCATGAAGTAATCTAGAGCGATACCAGATACCACGGTAATTACCACTGTGAAAAGACGCCTAGTGTTGTAAAAATTATCTAATTCTACCTTCTACTACTGTTCTTGTTCATAGGATCGGGTAAAATTGGACAGGTGCATGTAGGTAGAGCAGACTAGCATTTTCGGTGCGTACGTACTGTCATTTTGATCCAAAACTGCTATTTCAATTTCAATTTTAAATTCTGAATCATATTCGATTTAGTATTGTTCAATTTGGGCATATTTTGGGTACATAATTACAGGGCTTAAGCATGGCGGATTCAAGTGAAACAGCGAAGTCACCGCGCCCAAATATAACGCCATTACTTCTCCCGAAACCGTATTTTAAAGAAGCCAAAACAGTATTGAAAAGTGTTCAAGCTCCAGAATCACCTCGAACCAGTAAGTTGGGTGGTTTAACATACTTTTTTTCCAAGTAATTTAGTGTAGAATTTTAATTAATTACAGGCCAACCACCTACCCCAACGCTTCCTAATTCGCCATGTCCATCAGAGCCGGGTACCCCAAGCACACCAATTCCACGTCCACGCCCGCAACTACCGCCTAAACCTGACATGGTAACCATCCGAGCTAACAGCATTGATAAAGACAGTGCTTCAAAATCCTCGTCAAATCACAAGTAGCCAATAGGTGAAGTCCATTGAATTTTGAAATATTTATTTCCGTGCAATTAGCGAAGGCAGCTGGATAATACAAACAGATAGATATGAGTTGAAACCCGGAATAATGAATTAATAAAGACCATCAGCCAATTTTCACAACACCGATTAAGGTACACTGGGGTAATAAAAAGCCTCGGTTGGTTTAATTTTCGTTGATTAATTAATAATTAATGCTTGTCCAAACGACAGAGTGCATTATTGTATACCATTTGAAGGTCTACTTTCGGTCCAACCAAGTCACGAATGTTGTCAATTTTATAACGAATCATAGTCGGTCTTTCAAGTGAAAGTCCAAAACCAAGAACTCGGACATCTGGTGGTACTCCCATGGGTAGCAGCATTTCCGGACGAAACATCCCTGAGTTCCCAACCTAAAGAAAGCCAAACACCAACGAAATACAATTATCGCAAAATATAGTAGAAAGTTGTCAAAGCCGCGAAAAATACAGAGAGTTCTTGGCCTACCTCAACCCATTTCTTCAGTCCATTATGATAGCCAAAAACTTCCATTGAAGGCTCAGTGTAAGGATTGTAAGCAGGCTTGAATCGGACTTGATCAATTCCAAGCCTGTGAAAGAACTGCTTAATTATTCCAAGTAAATGACCCAAGTTTATATTCTTGTCAGCTACAACACCCTCCACTTGATGGAATTCTGCCAAATGAGTGGCATCCAACGTCTCGTTGCGAAAAACTCGATCAATGGAGAAAAGTTTCGATGGTTGAAATGGTTTGTGTTGACCTAAAAACATGAAGAAGAAGAAAGTAAATCATTTCGCATTTCCCCGGAGGAGAGTCGAGTGTAGTTTTAGACATTTGGCCGATCAATGGAAACATGTTTTACGCTTCGGGTAATATCGTGTGAGAAAACTTTAAAAACGACAATTATTTACTCAATTATAAGTTATATCAGGATAATTTTGAACAGTAAACTCAACTCAACTTAAACAAGTCAACAAATAAGGTGCATTGGGCATCCTGAGGGCTAGAACTTTAACAAGAATTGGGTAACTTTAAATACTTTATTAACTCTTACCGAGTTTGTAGAGCATTCGAGCACTCACGGCGGTAGTATGAGTTCTCAGAACATTTTTCCTTGCATCTTCAATTTTCCAATCGTAGCCATAGCCCTGTGAACCATAATCTCCAACCGAATGAACTTTCTTCACTTTTTCCATATACTCTTGAGGAATGCTGCTGCAGTTCTGTGGTCGCGTCAGAAAGAAAGTGTCATGTGCATCTCGAGCAGGATGCTGCTGAGGTTGGAATAGAGCATCGAAGTTCCAGAAAGAACTCTCAATGAAGCGGTTTGTAGGCATCTCGGAGAATCCCATTTCCAAAAAGATTTGTCGGAATTCCGATCTAACCTGTTATCAGGTAAATTACAGGTTACATCTTACATCAGTTCAGTAAATTAGATGAATTTTTTTCCCAAACCTTCAACAACGGATGTAAATGTCCACAAGTCACAGGAACTCCCAAAGAGTTGAAGTTATACGGCTTAAATTTCCTAGTTTTCCAGTCACCAGACGCCAGCATCTCAGCAGTTAAATCCGTTTCAGGCTTTTCAATCGTTGTTGTGAAGTGGGAGCCTTTACTAATCTTGAAAGAAGTCTGAGTCAATTGGTGCATCAGCTTCCTCTTCTTGTAATCATTGACGGTAGCGGCGTCAACGTTGACTGTGACATCCTTCGATAAAGCTTTCAAATTCTTTTGTACCTGGAAATCGAAAGTTTGTGCTGAATTTAAATAGTATTCAAAGCTAAGGGTGTTACTTAGACATATGTACCAGTGAGCGTGAGCGGCACCGTACTAGTTGGTAAAATTATATCTCTACTTCGCAACAGCAATCTTAAATACTAATGCATAATGTGGTTTTATCCGATAACATTTACTCACAGTATCAACAATTGAGTCGACACATCGGACAATTTTTGTGACTCCATCTTCCTTCTTGGTTTTAATCCAGCCTGCCTGAATAGCTTTACTCATCCCAATTTTCCCATTCGGTCCTGTGATTTTCATAAGATCGGGTTGCGAAATGCCTTCGTCTCCTGAAGGAACAGCGGCGAAAACCAAGGCTTCATGACTTCCCTTCTCAACAATTTCTTGACCTGAAATCAAATGGAAAGAGACAATTTACAGTTCAATTCAAAACAATGACGTAAAGCACCTTTACTAGTTTATTGATAGTTTGAGCTTATTATTACCTACGTATTAGATAAAATAGATACACATTAAAGCTAAATGCGATTCCGAAGCAATTCACAATTAGTACCATAAACCATGGTGCATGGACGATGTAATTTCATGATTTCTTACCTTCTTGAGTGAGTTCCCATTTAGCTGTAGTTTTCTGTTCGACATCGATAAGTCCACCAATACTTTGCAGACTCTTGATGGCACCCACGACTTTTTGGTGCTCTTCTTCGAGCTCCTTGGACAGCTGGACAGAATCTACGAGGCCGCCAACACCCTCCAAGTACTCCAACACTGTTTCCGCTAACTCCGTCATCTTGGCGGAGCAGGGCGCAGTGTACAGAAAATGATTAGTCGTAGGAACAGGAGCTTGTGTCGCAACTAGAGAAGATGATGAATAATGAATCACACAATGAATGATGACATTCAGTCTGGAAATTGCAACAATGACCTTGGCTTAGCCAAACAATTGTCAATTGTCCAGCAGCAGGCTGCAATGCAGATGAAATATGACCTGAATTCAGTTCTGGCCGCCGCCAAAATATTGCTCGCATGTTTTAGCAGTCGTGTGAGAGATAACCGGATGGCATCTTTTTAGGTCATTATCATAGCATCCAAACCAAAAATCTCGTATGATCCCGACTTTTAATGACTGGGCACTGGGCCGAAGGTATTTAATTTAGAGAGCACCCGATTGGCCACATGAATTTTCCCTAGTTTATAAAATATTTAATAAATTCCAAATTACATCGCGATTGCACAAATGTATTTTGCTTTCAACCTCAAGTTAAGTCTCAAAACATGCATCCCGCCCTAAAGTGAAAAGCCGCACGGACAGAGTTCGCCTTTTTAGATTAGATCCGCTCATGATGGAAGCGAACGACCCTTAAGGATGTGTTGCAAGTTGCAATCTCGGCTAATTGTGCTCTAACCTAAAATGGTACGTGTCCTGTGTCCCAGTCTTGTATCTATGTTTATTGTATTAAGCAATGAGGTGAAGTTTGACCCTTTTTTATCAGATTATTCACAAGTTTTGATATAACCTTAGTTACTACTTGAACGAATTATTGGATAATACTAATCACCACATAGTTGAAGCGCGGGTGTCATAAACATGTCAGTATTAGTCCAAAAACTTTTATATCTTTTTTCCTATCTGGACTGGACGCAAGAACATACTTCAGTTACTTTCTGAAGTACGTACAATTTGTGTACCTATGTATAAATGGTTCAGCTAGAGTATTAGAATCGTGTCTGTAATTCTCCATTCTCCTGCGATCATCTGAATGAAAATCGTCGATCTCACACAAATCATAATGTCTGTAAAACTCAACTTGACCTTTTCGTTGGTATTAATTACCGTTATTGCTGTTTCAGGTACGAAAAGTTTTTTTAGACCAGAAGGTCTACTGGGATGCCCCTGTCTGTCTGTCTGTCTGTCCGTCTGTCTGTCGCCACAGCAGGTGTAATAACCTTTAAACATTGAACAA
>VNWX01002219.1:0-12659 GCA_009869905.1 Ceratophysella communis | reverse complement strand
CTCGGAGACCCTTAACTTTGCAGATCTAATAATACACATTTTTTCATACTTTGACCCAATGTACTGGATGGTATGTGTCTCGACCCAAAACGTTTGACGCACCTGAAGTACTTCCCTTGTTAGAATTTTTCTGACTTCATAACATTGGTCGCTGTATTGCGTTAGAAATTATACAGCATAATAGAAAGGCTGCCGGCTTTCTAAAATCATAAGCCTAGTCTAATTGTTGAAACTGCTCCTTACATGTTCAACGAGTTGCAGGAGAGAAGCTTTTAAAATTTGAGGTGAATTTCAATGAAATCCTTTGAAATTCTTCTAATTCTAAAATCGTCAAGTTCATATTACAGCTGAATGTCTGGAGTAATCACTCAAGTTCTCTAAAAGGGAGCGCAATACCACATTGAAAGATAATTTAAACCGCATTTTTGATTAAAGCTTCAAATGCCATAGCTTTCACCGTGAAGAAAAACCGTAGGAACGTCGGCACAAAGTAAGACTACGTGGATTTCCTAGTTTACTGTAGGAAAGTATTTCGAATTCCGTAAACATGCCGATAATACAATCGAATTTACACGTAAAATTTGACCTAAAGCTCAATGAATTACGAGGTGGTATAAATGGACACCCGATTCAATGGTTGGACATTAAGTATTTCTTTGGATTTTCAAAGAGACAGAAGTGAAATTGACATTTAAGCACTCCAGTTGCATACATTAAATTTACTTGACATACCCGTAAAAAAACCTTGAAATGCATAGTAATCAAATTTTTGTAATTTTTGGATTGTCACTGGCACTGTTGGTTTTAATTGGCCCAACTGCAGTCAGAAGCAAGGTAAAAAAGCATAAGCAGCTAATTCTGCTGATTTCAAATTAACTAATTTATTACCTTGATTTCAACAGCACCTGCCCCATAGACACAAAAACACAACCGAGAAGCTATGTTCCAAAGTAACGTTTATAGAAAGGCGAAGCACCTATGAAAACACAAATCCAGAGCATCGTTGTAAACCTAGACCTGTACTGATTCAATTGAACCACAATATTTCTAGATACGTGGTGAGTTATGTGGGACTGCAAACTGCAATGTCGTTGCTTCGATTGAAATTTTTAATTTGTACATATTTATTTCAATTTCCAAATCAGTATCAGCCAGGCGTGGCTGAGGTGCAACGATGCAGCGGCTCATGCGTCAGCTGCTACGGAAATACCTTCGTCGATAAGCACTGTGTTCCTGACTCGGAAAATCGGACAATCTGGACTGTAGAAGTAAGTCGTATTAGAATGCATCTACAAGTGTCAGTGAACTTAAGTGAACAATTGTTTGCAGGTACAACGGCTTACAACTAACGAGCTTCGGGGAAGTGATCGCTTGTGATTTGATCAACGTTCCTGTGGAGAATCATACTGCTTGTCACTGTGTGAAGCATGAAGCCTGCCTGGTAAGACTCATCCCAATTACTCGCTGTTCTATGTATGTTTACTACGAAAGGATTCATTGTGTTTCTTAAAATCGCTACAGGACGAAGATAGAGAAAAATGCCACGAGAGAAAGAATATTCTGGAGCCCGACTTTTCAATCGTAAAATGGTCGGAGAGTCAATGCAGGTAAATGGTGGGAATACCTATTCCTAGACCGTGGAGCATATAATCTAATTTTGTTTCGAATTGCAGATGCGTTGAGGAAAGATATCACAACTCTACAGCGGCAGCGCATTTACAACGAGAAGCCGATCGAGAACAACTGACCCATCTACAACGAACAACCCATCTACAACGAACAGTCTATCAACCACGAATAGCTTAATTCCCGTAATAATGACCGATGTTTCAGTCTCAACGACTGCGAACGGGTCAAATCAAGAAACCACTAAATTCCTTACGGAAACACAGTCTTCTCATATTGAGAATCAATAATCAATAATGCTTTAGCTTTTGTAAAAACTGTTTCTTGTTCATTTGGTACTCTGAAATCCAAATACCGACTTTGTATTAAGTGGTGCGATTTTCGGTCAGCCTTTTTGTGTATACGTATAATTTTAGGTACTGTGCCGCCGTTTCTTAAATCTATTTAATTGCAATAAGGAATGAATAAACAAAAGGATTCAATTCAAATATGAGCAAAGTATATTGAGTACGCATTTTCTGTAGGTATTTTTTGAAATCCGGGAATTCAAATAACTAATTCGCAGAAATCGGTGAGGCACTTTTAAAATTAGCTAAGTCCTTTGGCATAATAAACCTAGAAATCTAAGCGCTGTGTACTGACTGAATTTGCCAAACAAGGAAGTATTTGTTCGGCAAATAGGTAAGAAAAAAGGGCCTTAATTTTTTAAGGCTTTCGGAAAACTGTCTTCCGGCATTCTGGATTCTGACCGACTTCCGATTCCGACTGTATTCCACATCATTTAATCAATACGAAAGAATACGAATTACGTCTACGTCTGAACAAATTGTTAATTAATTTTAGTTTAAACATTAACAATTTCCTCTCGCATGCTCTTACCACGGCATGAAAAATTTTGTTGATTTCCCGGTGGCTCTGCACTCTAAGAACGTCTTAACCAAAATATATCATTTAGACATTATAAATCAAATCCAGTGATTGACATTATTGATAGTTGATAGGGCACTTAACACTGACGTAATATATATTGCTCTTTGTTAAGAATTTAGGGACAGTCTCCAGGCAAATCGCAATGGGTCAAAGGAAATTTTCTCTAGGCCATGACAGACGAGGTAAGATAAATTTGCCTGTGGTCAGCACACTTTAATTTTTTGTAAACAATTCAAATCAGAACATCGTTAATCGTTACGTTACACGACCTGAAGTTTTCTTTTGCTCAGAACTAAAAATACATTTACAGTTTCCATGGCACCGGGCATCGATTGTATTTGCTAACAAGGAGTTGCATAACAAACAAATCTAATTTGGCAGGTATTTCTGAGTCGACGTGATTTTGCCCAAATTCACCTGGATTACATTTTAATTTAGTTTAGTAATCCCTTCAAGTATTTTTACTACAAAATTGCGTGATTATTCCGCTAGTTTCGTATTTAAGTCCACGTCGAGTGACAGTAAAATATTCCAAATGTTCCAAAATTGCTAGTGTATAAATCAAGACTTCTTTAAAATGGGTGGTCTCTGTGATCATCCCAAACTCATCACTGATCCCGTAAGTTAAAAGCAATAATAAATCGTAAAGTTGTAAAATACTACTGAAAAAATGCAGTCCTAAAGGAGCATTACAGAATTAGAAATTCCAATAATATTGTTACAGGAAGCACAACTGTTCAAGCATATCAAGGTTCTACGCGACAAAAGATGTCTCGTCTTCTGGGTCATAGGCGCTTCCGGCACAGGGAAGACACAGATGTCTAAAATTCTGGCTCGACAGTATCGCTTCAGACACATTGAAATTGCCAAGCTGCTCTACACGATTGTGGCTCATGACGACTGGGTCCCAGAGGTGCCGGATCCTACCCGAGCCAGTAATATCACAAAAACCAATTATTTGGTAGAACGGAAACTTCTCTTCAGTGCAGTGCTCCATGAAATGCTTACCTACGCCCACTGTTCTCGAGGATTTATACTCGATGGATTTCCACGCCATGTTGAACAGGGCATCGAATTTATGAAACGCGTAAGTTTCTGGTTTCCAGTGTAGCTAAGATCTTAAGATAATGCAGAAATCGGTCATTTAGCAACATAAGGAGTTGACTGAAACCCAGAATAAGCTATTTTTTCTACCGAGCTGTAGCTTCAGTTAATCCACAATAAAACATGTCGTTGCTGGACCCAAATTAATATTGCCTCTACCGGTGTCCTCATTGCAGAGATTAAAGTATAGTCATTTCCACGTTCCACGTGCGAGCGTTTCGTGTAGTAAATTTAACTTGCTGGAACGTATTTCGATTAGCGGATCAAAATATCACTTCCGAATCCGAACGTTTATAATTTTCTTATTTTTGATAGATCTGTCCGCTGACCTTTATTCTGTACTTCAAAATGAGCGAGCGGGGTCTTAAACGTGTAATACGACTACAAAACGAAAAGATTCATCGTATTGACGACTACAGTTGGGAGGATATGGCCAGAGAACGTCTCCGTAGCTTCCACCGTTTTGTTCCACCCATCCTCAAACACTTTGAGAAGTACGTGCTGACCATCAACATGGATCGTCCCTGGAATCAAATTACTTCCGACCTCATGGACACACTGGATGACTATTTGACAACTCGTGGGATGGACGTCCCAGTTCGCTACTACGACGTCTCGTCAGACAGCAGTGAAGACGAAACTCCACGACCGCCCGGTCCAAAGTTTGTGAAGCGTGACAGAAAGAATCTTGCCAAAACTCCGCATCCGCGTAAGAAGAAGATGGACTTATTCAAGCTGAAGCACCCTCCAACTCGACCTCCCGGAATGGCTCCCGAAAGAACTGCTTTCGGTCAAGTCTATGCTAAACAAATAGCGGAGGAGCTCGAGCGACAAAAGAAACCTCCAAAAAATATGGCTCACAGGATTATACCCAAGTCGAAGCGTAGGAAATTCGCCAGCAGAAGTTCCAGCGTTAGCTTTGCACACAGTAGTAATAGGAGCAGTCCTCGAATCAGTCCTGCCATCAGCAACGGCTCAGGGAATTTTCAGTTCAGTCCTACTAGGGCTGGCCCGATGAAACTCAGTCCCAGGGCTGCTAGTCCAGTGGATTACAATGTCGCTCCAGGTATGAATCACGTCGTAAGTATTAGGAGCAACCCCGGAATTACTGCCAGGCACGAGGACAACAGTCCTAGACGCAACCATCCGCAGTTGCATGGTCCTGAACAGGAACCTGAAGTCAAACCTCGCCCGGTCTGGAATGGAAAGTCCAACTTTGCTCTTTTTCCCAACAAACCTACTATCGTGAGGAAAAACGTGACCCGAGTCCGAAGAAACAGCTATGTGAGGAGAAGCAGGATCCAAGATGACAGAGATATCATCAATCGCTTGAATAAAAATAAAGCCAATAACAGCGGTAGTCCAGCTCGGAGTACCGGAAGTGGCACGGGCGTTAGTCCAACGCGAAGTACCGAAACTGCTCATCAAGTCATTCCAGCTCCCAAAGCCGCGCCAGGTCGATACGTCGCCTATTCCCGGGGAGCAGAAGCCGGAGCTGGCCTAAGCCTCAGTCCAAACCCAACTGCAGGCAACAATGGTCGACGAGCAAGTAGCGGAAGTAGTCGACGAGCAAGTACAGCAAGTGGCCGACGAGCAAGTGCAGCAAGTGACCGACGAGCAAGTACAACAAGTGGCCGACGAGCAAGTACAGCAAGTGGCCGACGAGCAAGTACAGCAAGTGGCCGACGAGGCAGTACCGGAAGCGGCCGACATGCTGCCTACACAAAGCGAGCAAGCCTCACGGTAATGCAAGCTAACAGTCAACTGGCTCTCGACCTTGCAGCCAACAATTCCCCGAAACGCGAGGGCCCGTTCGTGAGGCGGCCCAGTGAGATGGCGGGACGAAGCACGCCATCACCCAACACGAGTATTGGTAAAGGCAAAAAGCCCAAGTACGCCCCAATGTACCCACCAGCCCGCCGCAGCAGTTATCTAAGAGTACCTGGGCACAATCCCAAAGTGATTCGACGACTTCCTGGAGCTGAGGGCTCGCATCGTTCCTATGTACGCCGGGGAACCGGCGTTGGACCCATCAACTTCGCCCTTGGTCACGGACCACCGCCTGGAGAAATACCAAAAATCCAAGTGACAGCGCCGCCTCAGAGACTTCCGAGACCTAAGTCGCAGGTGAGTGCTACAATTGAAGAGGGCTTACGGGCAGCCAAAGAGGGACGCTCAACCGTCGTTTACCGAAGCAAAGACCCCTCAAAGAACCATAGTATTCACAGAGATGCACTGGCGCATAAGAAAAAAGAATGATACCACCACATCATATGCCAACATGTTCAGATAACAAATGCTCAACAACTATTTCTTAACTGTTTCTAGAATAAATAAATTATTGATCTCGGAGTCTACACTGCTAAAAGGGTGGTTCAGTACGTTTAATTTTTTTTAGACGTTTAGTCACCCACCACCCACCAATCTAGAAATGGACTGCGGTGGTGTTTATCGATTGGGATTTGGCCTTTAAGAATTCATAAAACATCAATTATTCATGATTTTATCGTCCCGGGGCACGTCATGCACCACGCTTTGACAACGGAACACACTCTCGAGCTGAATGCTGAAGACCTGGGACTTTCTTGCCTGAAATTCGATTACCATCATTTTTAGCGATTTCTAAAAATTCTGCTTGCCTTCTGCCATAGAGTTTAGACCCATATTCATAGTTCTGGACACAACAGAATACCTCCAACTACAATTTCAGGCCATATTCGCTGTTCATAAACTTGTTCCAAGTACTGATTTATAAGTTTCTGAAAATAGATGAACTGTAATGATGTCTTTGACAACGGATTTCCGTCCATGGAATAGTCTGATAGAAAACGGACACACTGAAATTCGTATTCCATTCAAGTCAAAGTTTCTTATCGATGTAGCCGAAAATGGGTCCAACGAAAAAGCCGATCAAGGCTACCAAAGCCTGAAACCTGAAAGCAGAGCTGGAAGTCAAAGCAACTACAACTGGTCATGTGGGTCGTAATAGATTGACATGAGAAGTTTAAAATAAACAATGCCACAACGAAAATACGTACAATCCCTGAAGGTCTGAAGATAAGACAGGGACAAGCTACAACCGTCGTTAAAATCATCAGAATATAGTGTCAGTGTTTCAGGATTTCAAGTCCAGCATTTTCAGCAGACAATTATGACAAATAGCAAAGCTTTCCTGATTCCAAGTATACTACTATTATTAATAACTACAGAGATATTTTGAAAATTGTGTAGTAATCAAATACTAAGCTTGTGTCCCCTGTATACGTCTAACTCAGCAGCGGGAAGTGATCAGGTTGAAGTCGAAGGCAATACAGAACAAATCCTCTACCGAGAAAGACTTGCTACTACCAAAAACCCAAATGTATTTTATATTTTATTTGCCCGAATCATTATCGTCAGTTAATTTTAAGAATTCAGAACACATTCAATTCAATTATATGAAATACATACAAAAAAATCCGTATTACAAGTTACGTCGTACATTTTCACTGTCAAGGTTGGCTAAAAGTAATGGCTTTTAACTAAAACAAGAGCAACCGACGTAACATGAAAAATCGCGAACTGGGATCCCCTACCAAAGGGGCCGGACGTAGAAGGCCTTTTGCTCACAACGATCAGGGTTGTCGTATTGTTCAAATGATACCTTGTTGTATGGGCGAACATATGGTGGTTCTTCTGGATCCTGATTCGTTGCACGACGTAAACCGATTTCACGCTCTCGTGGCCCGTAGATAATAGCTCCTTTTCCATGACCTCGCGATGGAAGATAGAGCCTGTAAATGATTATTCTGTGTTTTCGTGTTTTAAACAGTATTTATCAGGTTCATTTTTTTTATCAGTAACTCACGGATAATTCTTGAATGGCTCTCCAGTCATTCCAGGCTCGCGTGGGTGCAAGATAACGCGGGTAATCGGCTTACCCCTACGGCAGTCGCTAGAAACGTTACCTAATTCTTCATCCTCTTGTGTCATATATCTGAAGAAAATGAAATTGGAATGTAGTTCACGCTGATCCATATTATTAGCTCCGTCCTATTAACTATAATCTATTTATAATTTATGGGTAACCTTTTTATAATTATTAGATCTATACTATTAACTATAATCCATTTATAATATTATATTATAAATTATTAATAGATTTTAATAATTAATTTATTATGAATTTCAAAAGCTCCGATAAAATCATTCATCACCGAGACGAGTCTTTGGTTGGCAGTTACTCACGACAAGAGAGGGAGCAGTATTATATACTTTTACAGAGCGCAAGTTTGTTTAGCGTGTATTTATGTGTGCAATTAATTTAAATCAACAAAATCGTGTGTAAAAATTAACGGCACTTACGCATGAGCTGGATCTGTCCCCTTAAGCACAACTCGCTTCGCTGAAACCTGATCTCCAACAGCAGACATCTTTATGACGACTTCACCGGCGTTGCTCTAATGATTAAGAAACAAAAAATAAAAACCTAAGGAATCGGAAGCAATTCGTCATACACAATTCAGACAGATAGGTATCCGATGTGTGTGCTTTGCTCGCGCAAATCGCAGCTTCAAATTCAACGGAGCATAGAATCATAAATCAAGACTACAGCGCAGCAGCCGAGCCTGAACGGATATTCTATCTGTTGTAGTTTGAACGTCAGGGGCGCTGCTAGGTCTGGCCCGGCCCTGTCTATTTTCTTTTCGAACAGGCCCTCAAAAACCAAATTTCTTGTATAATGAAATAATGATAATGAGTTACAATACTTTTTTACCAGACCAAATAGTAAACATTAATTAATGTGCTTACAGTCACTGCGATTAAAATGACAAATTTTAGCATTTCATTGAATTCGAACTTTTCTGGTCAAAACCTGTGCAAATTTCTTAATTATATCATCAAATGAAATCTCCCAGCCCAGACTGTATCGTGCTCGATAGAAAGAATTCCCAGATCGCTTGTTCGGCTCTGTCCTCAAGTAGTTCTTGAATTAGTTTCAACTTTGGAGACGCGCGTTTGTTAGATGCAACTGTTGTTGGAAATGTCAGGAAGATTCTAAAAGCAATCTCGGTATTCGGATAGGCTGCCACAAGGTCTTTTTGTGAAGGTGGTACGTTCAAAATATACACTGGGCTAGAATTTCGAATTTCTATTGAGTGCCACGCCACGGAGCATTTCAGAGCTTGAGCTTCATTTACAGAAACTCTATTTGAAACTCATTCGGATGTTTTAAACTCAAGGCCTTTAAGTGTTTTACGTTAACTGTTTGGTCGATCAAATCTAATTTCTGAATAATGGTTTTAGTTATTTAATTTTAATTCACATTTAAAAATTTTGCTCTAGTGCTCTCGTCCACGTGGCTTTAAGTGTTTTACGTTAACTGTTTGGTCGATCAAATCTAATTTCTGAATAATGGTTTTAGTTATTTAATTTTAATTCACATTTAAAAATTTTGCTCTAGTGCGGACTTGGCCCGGCCCCTACGGGGCCCGGTCCTGTATTTACCTGACACCCCAAGACACCGTAGCAGCGCCCCTGTTGAACGTGTCGGTGTCGTGTGTGTACATAGCCCCTCGTCCCCTCTGATGTTCAGAAGAGGGGACGACGCGACCTTTTTCGAAAGAGGGGTCGGAGGGAGCTTTTGCAAAAGAGGGGACGATGGGGAACCCCTCTCTTTCAATGTAATTTCAGCTTTTCGAAGTAAACGAAAACACGCACCCAGGTATCCGGATATCCTATGAAATATGAATGAGGCCGAACAACACAATTACTCGTCCACGTGGACCACTGATGTCTGACTGTCCACTGAGAATGAGAACAACGGGTATGTATGACGTATGACCGTGACACCGTGAGGGACTCAAGGTACGGTAGGAAAGAAAAGACAAACGAGAGACAAAGGAAATAGAAAAATACGACGCACTTCACCTCCTACGTCTTCCCTCCAACAGTCTAACTCGAACACACGACGACGATTGACTGACTGGAGTACCCGAACTGAAACTGACTGGATGATCCTAGCCCAGCTGAAGAGAACGAACGGTGCGAATGCGATGATGGAATAATGGAGGTTCGACTTGGCCTTCTTGGTGAATCGCAAATCCGCATCCCCCTACTCTTCCACCACCACCCACCAACAACGCCACACAACTCCCCAAGCCCAGATCCCATAGATCGGCATTTCATTTTGCGCTGACCTCACTTCTCCCTCAAGGTTTCATGACGCCTCTCTGTAGTAGCTCACCTCACCTCAGCCTCTTATCTTGGTCTCACGAAACCTCACTCACCGCCTCACTTCACCTCACCTACATTATTGGTCTCGTCCTGAAGCTGAAACCTAGCTGCCTCACCTCACCTTACCCACATTGACTCAGGTCTCATGAGGGTGAGGCCTTCATTGCCTTAAAATACCGTAGTTCACAAAGCCTCACACGCCTGATTTCGTTTGACCTTGCCCAGAGATGTAAGACCGAAACTTTACAATGTCAATTGGGGCCTGCGCAGTAGCGCGCAGCGCCTGAGATTCATATTCTAATTATCCTCGATTTTACCTTGGTCTAAATTTTAAATCGGATCAGGCATCTGCAATAACGGCATTACGGCTTGTATATTAATTTATAGTTTGCTGCTTTGCGGGTGATCATCTAAGTATTATAACGAGCTGACGTGTGTATCTATCCTTGGTACCTTGACGAAGGTTTGCGTGGTTGTTTGGTGGCTCGCTCGCGTTAACACCAGGGTGTTTACAAATTCGGTCGTTCCTCCCTTATACGGGTGACACCACTACTAGCCGATGTTACATGTGGGGTAAGAAGGAGGGTCAAGTGTTGGCTTGGAACAGCATCAGACTTGATGCTGGGCCTAGCTAGTTTCTCTGAAGATAACAAACTATAGCAGTGCCATCATGGGCAGATTGCATTATGTCGCTCACGCCCTAGCAACCTTACAGCTATTTGATTCAATTCCATATGTGACGAAACAGGCAGGCTCTGGAACCCAGTATTAAATTAGGTGTTTGTTTTTGTTGACCTTGTTGCATAAAACCTTACTTATGGATGGTTTGCTTTGTCACCGTTCTTTCTAGCAACGTTAAGTTGATAAGAACAGTTGGATGAACCAACTTAAATATGAACGCTAGGCGGCTGGGCCATAGGAATCGTTTTCAATTTTAATGGGAGGGGCCCAAGCAGCATCAGTACTGATGATGCTTGGGCCTGCTAGTGCCTTCCTTAAATAGCACGGGATGAAAGTCTAAAAAACTGAACTAGGGGAGAGGGAGAAAGTAAGAGCAGCATCTTAGCTGCAGTTGCTAGAGAGTATGTTCAAAAATAACAACCCCTCAGACTCAGATGTGAAAAATGCTCCAGTTCCAGTAGTCTTCCTCTCTAAAGTCCACTTTGGTACAACTTTGAAGCTATTGTTGGAGAAATTACGCAGCAGCAGCACGCATAGTTCCATAAAAACCAGAGTTTTACATTGTACAGGTTATAGATATATCCATGAAACTGCGAAACTATTATACAAATTAGTGCCTGCAACCTGCAATTCTCTTAAACTGGAAACATGCATATGCTGTTCATCATCCGTTCTTCTTGAAAATTGAAACCCCATCAACAAAGCTGTCTGGCCCATAGTTGGGCAAAGTTCCCTCTTTTCAAAAAGTCCCCTCGTCCCCTCCTCCCCTCTTTCGAAACAGGACCCCTCGTCCCCTCTTTTGAAAAAGGACCCCTCGTCCCCTCTTCCCCTCGTCCCATCTTTTGGAAAAGCTAAAATTACATTAGAGAATTACAGATAAGGGGAAAAGAGGGGTCCCCTCTTTCTTCCAAAATAGGTCCCCTCTTCCCCTCGTCCCCTCTTCCAAAAAAAGTCCCCTCGTCCCCTCGTGCCCTCTTCCCCTCTTTCAAAAAAGGTCCCCTCTTCCCCTCGTATATAAATAAATAACTTATATTTTAAATAGATAACTTAACTACGTATATAAATCTATTTTATAATTCTAAATCTATTTATAAATCTAAATCTATCTGTAAATTTACGTATATAAATCTTATAAGATTTATATTAGCTCCATTTCGCGTATGCTTTTATCTAGATGCGAATTTAATTTTTGCCGTTTTTACGCTTCCCGGAAACTCTTCCTGGAAATGTTATAATCTCATTCTATCATCTGTACGCAGTTTGATCAGTTAAAAGTACAACGTTTTATTTTGATTCCTCTTCAGCATTTTATAATCGCGATTCCAATATCGATACAGTCAACCTCATGAAAATTGACAATCTATACTCAACCACTTCGAAATAATTTCTGAATTACTCAAGTTTACTGAAATCTAGTTCAAAAATGTTTGGATATACATAGAATCTATGCAAATGTATTAGTAATTTTTGGTAGTTACGCGTCATGTTTATATCGCTATTTAAGGCTGGGACTGCGACTAAAAACGCGTCTTACATTTTTCAGAAATATAATAATAATTGGGGTTTATAGTCCGATACAGTGCCCGAGGGCTTTACAGACTGTAATTTTTTTCAGAAAAATGTTATGTATATTTTTAAATGTGTAATTAGCGTTATTTATTGTTTGTATGTCACACTCGTGTTGAATTATGTTCATTGTAATCAATCCGGGATCATTTTTCATGCCTTTTTTGGCGTAAGTCATTTTTTATTGCGAATATCAATATTTTTATTTCGATATTGGTACGTAAAATACATACATAAGTAGTTTTACTCCATTCCACGAACCTACTTACGCTATCACCACTCGACTCACTGTGGGTGGACAGCTTCCTCGAATTTGTTTACAAACACTTCGATTCTTCACTTTTACTATACAACTACACACAAGCCAATTTGAAGCATCTGTCATGTACATAGTTGGGCAAAGTCCGGAGGCCCGGAGGGCTTGCGCCTCCGGGCCTCCAGCCCTCCGGGCCTCCGGCAGATTTTGGGCCTCCGGCCCTCCGGGCCTCCAGCAGATTTTGGGCCTCCAGCCCTCCGGGCCTCCAGCAGATTTTGGG
>VNWX01002218.1:0-12660 GCA_009869905.1 Ceratophysella communis | reverse complement strand
ACACTCTAAATTATGAGGAATTTTGAGGTGTGTTTCAAGCCGTGAAATCAGAGAGATGTCATCCACTCTTTCAACTCCTTTAAGGTCGTTTCCCTTGCAGATTGAGCCAGGAGACGCGTGGGGTAGTGAATCTCAAAGATGCGAATAGCTTCTTCAAGAATTTCAAGCGTTTTTGCTAAGCGCTTCTTCATGAGTGCACGGGAGCATTTTCCACTGGCTACGCACAGTCGGGCATTTGCAACTTGAGCGGCTTGAATTTCGTATAAAATGTTTCCTGGAAAATGGTCAATGATTATTCAATATTTCTATGGGTCAAACTTATTGGAAAAGCACGTGGAAGTACCTCTGGAAACGCTGTAGCCTGGGGTAATCACGTCCAGCACTTTAAGTACGCTTGTACAGAGTTCCAGCTTCCTTGCAATCTGACTTCCGGTCATTTCTGGGAGCAAGCATCCGTCTTCCCGTCCATAAGCCTGTACACGAAATGCCGCAAAATTGAACTTTGTAATAGATTTCTTGGTTGATTTACTAAGGCCACTGAACTTACAAGACACAAATTGAATTTCACTTGAAAAGGGATGTAATGGTTAGCATGGAAGACAGCCTTGCATTTGGAAAGAAAGTCTTCACCGCCTTTAATGTCTTCTCCCAAGGAATTTCCGACTTTTTTGTACGCCGCAACCAAATTATCAATGTCCGTAGATTCCATTCTGTAATTTAGTGGTATGATGATTAGAGTTAGTGAATAGCATGTAACAATTTCTGTGCTGGCGGTAACCGAGAAGCGGTCAGTCTTTGGTTTTGCTACCTGTTTGAACATTTGCTGCAAAGCCAGTTGTAATCGCCACTTTCACTTTGGCTTGGGACAACTGCTCCTTTTTTGCAGGCCGGACATTCCAAAGTGCTGAGATGTGTTCCGCATTCAGTGGGATCCCGGCATCGTTCACAAGAGCAGGTAAAATATTTTGATTTTTTCAGCTGCTTCTGACGCTCCAGCGTACCCTGATGGTCATAAGCAAGGCATTATGGCGATATTCTTAGATCAAGCATTTCAAATTTAATTTTACTTTCAATGCTGCATCATAGCAAATCGTGATAGGTGTCTGCGGTGGGATATCTACTAGAGCCGTGACCTCCAGGCATCCCTCTTCAATGTTCTCACTTTGAGTAGCATTGGGAATGCAAGAATGTGCCAACATGGAAGCACGGAAGAAAATACCTCCGAAATTCCAGACGTCACCCATTTCAAATCCGTTAACTTCAAAGATTCCGCAAATCTAGAAGAGAATTCAAGCATAATGTCTAATTGTTGCATTTTTGGAACTATAATTTTTGAATTACAGCAAATATTTCCTGGGCTGTAAACAGCGACCCAAGCTTCCAAGTTTCTCGAATGAGTTTCACAAGCATCTCATCCTCTTTCCAGACTGGTGTCAATTTCCGAACTTCGTTGTGATGCTGGAGAAGCATTAACTTCTTAAATTCTTCTGGATCCCAGAGTTTGAGGAGTAAGGCTCGTAAAACTGCGATAACACCGAATGCTTTGCTTCCAATGTCGGCTGGTGGCTACAAAGATCGTTGAATTAAGAATATATTACTTTTTAAAAGCAGTTTTAAGTGATACCTGGACATTGTTCTCGGTCAAAAACTGGCATTCCTTAGTTGTATGAAATGGAGAATTGGTAGCACATTGAGGCGTGCAAATGAACCAATTGCATTTTCCGCAACGCAGCCTAAAAGAATGAAACAATTTTTCATCAGCAAATTTGTGCATTTTGAAATTTTAGAGTTCAGGTATATCTGTAATTTCTTACACCGTTGCATTCGATCTGACCAAATCAGTATGACACCCAATACAAACTCGCCCGGCATTAGCCTTTGGACCAGCAACCATCCATTTTTCTTTAAGTAACACTTGACCTTGCTGAATCTTGACGGCAGCGACCAGGTGCCTGAAATTCGTGATTCAAAATTCCTGACAATATTCATGTAGCATGCATTATTGGAAATTTAATGTAATATAATTAAAGAATCCACTTCTGCTACCGTACCGCCTACCTTCCGTAAATAGGAGTAAACCTCACACGTGAACAGGTCTGAGTCAAACAAGACCTGTTTATCAAATTATACGGATCATTACTGTAATTAGGGATTCTTTCGAGTCGGAACTCTTCGTCATTGAAAAGAATCGTGAATAATTGTAGCACATTACCTTGTTCTTCTTCTCGCCCTTTCTTCTGCCCATCACGCTTTCAATAATCACAATCTTCCAATGGCTTTTTATTTTACTCAAAATGTTATTCTAGTAATTTTTCAATTTTAAGGTTAAAGTTGAATATGTGTACCGCTTTGAACTTCGTGTCGAACCAAGTGCCATGTGTACGAACCCATATGCATGCATATTAGGCTAATAATAGAACTTAGGCTACATTTTAGAGCTCAAGCAGATCTCCCGAACCCGGTACACGCACGAGCAAAAATATCCTGTTCAAATGCTTGTCTGACTTGCTTATATATATATTTAAAGCAGCAACTTCATTTTGTTAAGCAAACCGTATTTTAAGATGCAACAACACGGATACACCGTATTTTAATATTAGTTTAATTTTACGAGTATTTTGTCCGAATCAGCTTGAAATGTAACGTCATCGCAAATTTAGTAGTTATTAACAATTAACATTTAAATATCAGTTGGTAATTCATGCACTTGTTAATAAGGCAAGCGTCGTCATATTTTCGCATTGATGCCCGTAGTTACCAAACCCTAGCAGCCAGAAAGATGAGGTATTCGTCGTGAGGAAAATCACGAATATCGAGAAAGTGTTGACCACAATTCCTGGAAGAACCATGTCTTGAATCCTGAGTTGTGGACAGGAGGTGTACACAATGGCGTTTGGGGGAGTGGACACGGGAAGAATGAAGGCATAGGAACAGGCCGTGGTAGCTGCCAGGACCAAGTAGAGCGGATGCATGTCCTTGACGTATGACTGGAAAAATATGACCATGATGGTATTAGCTCCCAACAGTCGTATATCATAACTCGCAACTCAGAGCAATTTACCATATTCAGTAGAATAGGAGTCAAAATGGCTGCACAGGCTGTATTTGATGCAATGGTAGTTAGAATCGCGATGATAAATAAAAGAATTAGTAACAGAAGACTGTCCGGACAAGCTGCCAAACTTTCATTGCCTTCCAGAATGGTGCCCACCCATTTGTTAAGACCAGAGGCTTTGACCCCACGAGCCATGGCACTTCCACCGCCTGGAGTAAATCAATGCGTTGATTGTATTCAGGCAATCAATATTTTTATGTTGATTATCTTAATGTTCTACCCAGTAATAGGAAAATTCCCCAAGGAAAATTGGCCTTGACAAATGACCACTTCAGTAGCGGGTCCTTCAGTCCTTTTGCTAATCCTAAGAGTTAAGGAAATATTTTAGCCTAGAAATTCTGAGGTCCCAGAGCGAATTGTATACCGAAAAACGAATAGCATACCTCCTTTAAAAGGCGTCATGTAATACTCGATCTTGGATGGCATAACAAGCATAATTATGGCGATTAGAAGCGTGGGCGTAACTTCCCGTATGAATGCCTTTCCGCGCGTGGTTGGTGCGAAGAAAATATCCCAACCTGGAAAAACCTGCGGATTCTTGAGCACCCACAGCATGACCAATGTCAGAAAGAGAATGATGATGGCGGATTCTTGAAAGGTTATTTGTCCCAATCGCCGATACTCGTCTGCAATGGCCTTCGCGATGCTCTTTTCCACGGCCTTCTTACGATCTTGCGATCCAGCCACATTCTTTTTTTGCTTCTTCCAAAATTTCCAGTGTTCTGGAATGCCCATGAAATGGAGCTGGAGGTAGAGCCAGCAGAGAACGGTATTGATAACCATAGGCGGAATATTAAAGACCATCCAGTCTACAAAAGAAATGTCCAGGAATGCTTTGCACGCTTCCGGTGTGTACGGTTCGTCACTAAACAATATTTTAATTTGAAGATCAAATTACTAATATGGAAAGCTATCAGCCATTGAATAACAGCACATACGCGTCTTTTCGTATCAAATCCAACGCAATGACATTAGTACTGCTTCCTGTGATGACACCAGTGCCACCAATATTTGAAGCGTAAGCCGTTCCGAGCAGAAACATGACTCTTAAATTCTGGATTTTTTCATCAATCTGACGGGTACGCTCTCGCTGCGCAGTCAAGACGCCATCTTCATATTGCTTAAGTGCTATTGAACTCTGGTTAGGCCGAAGCTGCTCCAGCTCTCGTCCATTTTCAATCACGTCTTCTGCTTCCACATTTTCCAACATTTTCTGGTCATTGATCAAATAGTGTCAAACTAATGACGGGTAACCTGAACATGTATTTAGAATTACCTTATGAAGTTCACCCAAGATAGCATTCACAATGGGGACCATCATAGCCGTAGTGGACGTGTTATTCATCCACATCGAGAGAAACATCGTAGTAAACATCATGCCGCCAAGGAGCCTATCCAGGATAAATGCTTCAATTAAATTAAATCTAATAATAATACGACGTGCTGTAGAAAGATTGATCAACTGACTGGGAAATCCTTGGACCGACCCACATGATGACCTTCAGTGCAATTCTTGAGTGAAGGTTGGAGTATTCAAAAGAAAGAGCTATGATACAGCCGCCATAGAGAAAGAAAATCGAGTCCTGCAAATACGCCGTTGTTATGCTTTCTGCACCGAAAATAAAAATAATTTTAACGGAGAATGCATTCAGCTGTTTGTTTTTGCATGAATTAAGCTCACTGCATACCTGTCGAAAGTATTCCGAATAACGGAAAGAGTATGATTGGGAAAAACGACGTGACAGCCAGTGGAATGCATTCGGCCATCCAGTAAACAGCCATAATCAGAATCACGAAAGCTCCATAAGGCTCCTAAACAATCAAAATATTCATATTATGTTGACAGCTAGCCTCAAATTTCGAAACTCTTGCAGGGCTTACCTTGCCCGTCTCGCCCTTCCATAATACAGGAATAGCGCTCAAGGCTACTGGAGTGATCACCGTAAGAATAAGTCTCCAACTATTTAATATTCCTTTCAGCATTTTGCCAAAATGCTCGAATCTCAAACCACAACTAGAATGTGTTTTCCTGTATCTGTGCAGTTGGACTTTTCCTTTTGAAGATGATACAGGATTGGATTAGCTGTGCGAAAAGCCACACTTGCAAACATTGCATCTTGTACGGACGAGATGGCTAAGGTTTTGTTTAGTGAAGTTAATCTGTTACTCGGCCTACTTTGACTTGAGATTGAGACGGAGTATGTGACATGGGTCCAAGCAAGTAATTAGAATATAATGCCTATACATGTGACAAGTTTGTAATTGAATGATTGACGTCGGGTTTTCATCTTAAAGGACAGCTGAGAAGCTACCAAGGAATAAATGACCAGTCCAGTATGATCTCGGTAAAATTGAGCAGCACGACAACTGCATGATGGGTGACATTTCATAGAGGTCGAATTGCTCAGCCCGTGTTCACGTACTGGTCAGAAATGGTCATGATAAATTGACGCTTTAACTGCTTGTTAAACCGGTTTGCTCAGTGGAATTGTCGAAGCCTTCGAATCTTGTAGCCATAAAGATAAATGCATGCATGAGAAGCACATGGACATTTGAAGCCTAAAATCTCCAGCAGCGTCTTCTATTTCAATCTCTGGTTATATAATACATGCATGCCACTCAAGCATTGCATATACCATACCAGTAATGCAAATGAATTATATACCTATTAGGTACTTCCAGAGTGTCACATGTAACAAATTTAATTGTCGTTTTGCAAAGTCAAGGATTAAAATGATTTACTGATTAGCACATTCTTTGATTTCGACTCGACTACTCCGATTCCTTTTCCAAATTCTGGCAACCTTGAATTCATGCTATAGTATACAAACTTCGATTAAAATAGATAATATACAAATTGTAGAACAAACATGCATCTAACTCTACTTTTCTTTCAACTACATACGTACATATTTTGCAAATGACTAAAATATTATGCTTTTATCGTAGATTATTTTTGATTTTGACTACCATGCATTTAAATCGGCACAAATTACGATCAACACGGCGTAATAGCTACACGTGTTCGTAGGGATTTGGTACGCATTATATAATTATAAGCTGTAAATAGAAAATAAAATATGGTAGAGAACTAGCTACTGAACAATTCAAAACGTCTAAAATAGTTTAACTGGAATTCTGTTGAAGAAATGGCTGGTCTGTCCGTTACACCTCTTCTTTTTCCACCAGTTTGTACTCACTAAATAAAAAATCAAACAATAGTAGTCAATTAAAATTTTCAAACTAGGCAATGGATCGAAGATCTGAATCGTACCATGGCTTAATTATTTCAAAATTATTATTCCCGTTGTTGCTGCTAGCAGAAGCTTTTCGAATCCGCTCATTCTTCGTACTGCCTGGAAGCTCGTCATCCAGTACCAGCAATTCGGGTTGAGTGAATACAAAGTCAAGGAGTTTGCGGACAATCATCATCACAACCAGCTATGAAATATCGAATGAAATCGATCAATTCAGCGTATGCTACAAAATATTTAATTTCAGATGATAAGTGCAGGAACGTACCATCAGCGGAAACAAGATGGCGGTAGCCTTGACGGACTTGATAATCCAAAGCAGAGCGAGGCAGGTGATTTGAATGAGAGTGAATAGATGAACCCTTCGAAGGGGTACTTGGCGGAGGTAGTTGTGTTCAGGTTGATACTTGGTCGGCATGAAGATTAGTAGAATTCTTTCAAAAAGCTCCATTCGGCGCAGCGCCGAGAATCCCATGTACAGGAACACTCCGTAGAGAACTGCATGAAAAGAAGCATGATAATTTTCCGCCAAGGACACAAGGTTGATCTTTGACCTATTCAATTCTAGTTTACCTGGCATAGGTACATGCTTCAGCAGCGGAGTGAGGAAGACCGACAGACCAACGGTGGTGAAGATAAGCAAGTTCGATACTCGTTGTTCACGGACACCCAGAAAAACTGGCTTTTCACCTGGAGCTGCCGTGTCGGAGTCCATCTTGAGAGAGCTAATGTTCGTCAAGCTCTCGACTGTAGCGGCCACAAACCATGGAATACCAAGGACAGAACAAAGCATGATCAACAGGCTCAGCACGAACAGATCCAGATGGTACCCCAAGCCTTTCTGTAATTCAAGATGTCGCCGAAATTAGTAAATATCTTAGAAGTTTCCTGTTTACATCGTGAAACCAACATTTATACCTTCAACTTGTGATCCTTTCGATTTACAATAACAGCTGTAATCTGCTGATCCATGAAGATGAGGATTGTGGCTAGAACAGCTGGCAAGATGGCGGCAAAAATAGACCATGCGGGATTCTTAGTGAATGGACCAATGACCCAACCTCTGGAGTCCAGAGTTGGGGCAAACTTGTCAGGTACCACGAGCTTAGGCGTATTTACACCGGCCAGCATATCAACGTCCGGCCATGCCAATGATGGCAATCACAACGGCAAAATCACTGATCAACGAGCGAATCTTGTTGGGGAAGAAGGCGGAGTTTCGAAATTCCTTCAGAAGGAACGAAACGAAGAAGGTACCCATGAACAGCAGGAGCGACATGTAGAAGATGGATTGAATTTCAGCGGAAGGGCCGATATTGGCCAACATTTGCATGGTGCTGTTGTCCCAATCGGAATCGGTTTTCTAATTAAAGTAATATTCTAGCGTTAGTGAGCAAATCGGAGCTCCATATATCGCACTGAATAATATTGCCATACATTCAAACCATCATCGGAATCCACATTGTAGTCGAACTGGAAGTAGGGTTGCGTAGTTGCGATTTCCGTCGTCATCTTCCATCTCAAATTCAGTTCCATTCATGCTAAAATTGTCTTCTACTACAACTTTTGCCAAGACATGGCCAACCACTGGTCCCTTCCGAATCAGCATAACATTCTTCACGGCCTAAAATAAGACGAATAACAAAGATAAATAACATTGTGAGATACACAGCAGCAAGGTTGACCGAGCTAGCTTACTTCCACCATAAAAATCACCGCAACAAGGGTAGCAAAGTTCTCTTCTGTAAATCGAGTGATGTACGAAACGAAAGCGCTTGCATCAGTCGCAACCAAGATCAGAAGAATGACCCCAATCCAAACGCCAACCCAAAGACGGAATTCCAGGTAGTACAAATCATTCGTTCTGTTGAAAGGGTCGCAAGCATTAGAAAATCGTTACAAACGTTAAAAGAATTCTCAGAAAATTGGTTGGCCAACTCACTCGCAAAAGTGGAATAGAATTTTCTCGAATACTAGCACGGGACTCAGTGGAACCTAGAATGATTAGCGGTTGTCCAGAGAAAAGGGCGAAAATGATCCCACATAGGCATCCCGAAACCATGGTCTCCATTGTACCTGTTGCATTAAATACATTGAATATCCCGTAATGGAACAGACGCGTCAAAACGGCCAGAAATTAGCATACCCATATAATTGTGTGTTGCAATTCCCATCAATCCCCCGAAGGTGATCATAGGGGTGAGGCAAGCAAAGTAGAGAAACATCCACGTGGCCAAACATTGGAGGCTCAGTGCATCTCTGAAATCCGAGGGATACCTGCAGATTAGAGCATTATGGAGTGTTTAGATAAGCTATTCGCATCATAAAACCGGATTATGAGCTCATTCCCGTAAATGAATTGAATTGGACTCCGTACCAAGGTAACTTGCGCTTAATGTCGTTGAACAAGCCGCCAAAGGGCCGCCCCGTCCTGACCAAACCAGTATCAGCATTATGTTCATCTTCCGAATCTCCACCTTCACTAGAATGCTGAATTTGCAAACAAAATGTCGTAAAAATTTGGTCTATTCATGCTGTTGTTATCAACAGAATTTCGAGACATACATGGTCAAATGTGGGCGGTTCCAAACGAATGGTTGAGTCCCAGCCAGCTGGTGGCAGAACTGTGGTTGTGGTAAGAAAGTTTTCAATTCCAGAAAGCAATGCTTTCTTACTCTCGGCCTGGTAGGCCGTTTCTTTGAAATGGGGATCCGACATCAGTGTGCCCATGGCACGACCGATTTCGAAATAGCTCTGTCCATTGCCACCCTATATACACATTGAAATTAACTTAAATCCGCAAAACATTTAGAATCAACATAATTAAAGAGACACGGTCCTAAACTTACGGGAGTTCCGAGTAGCACAAATACAAACCGGGTTGGTAAAGGTACCTGCACATGATGAAAGCATAATGTAAACATAATTTTCTACGCTACATTCCAGTAACGAAAGCTGAGACTCTTACTTCTGTCATGTTCCCCAAAACCTGAGGTTCCTTGAGCCGAACAAAGGCGCAAATAGGTTTCTTCAGCAGATTCAATTCGCCGATCAAAATATTAGCAGCTTCGGATTCAGCTGGAATTTTCCGCATGAAGTGGACGTTTTTCTGGGAAGAAAAACAAAAGGATTTTACATCACTACTTGCACGGATTAAGCATTAGCGGATCACCGCATCTGGACAGTGATCTTTATCCGGGACAAATAGGAATAGAAAGTTGTTAGGTGAGAAATACCTTGAGCGGATCCTTCTCGGGTTCAATTCGGATCACGTTTGACGTCGTGCTCTGGCGTCGATAGAAATCACTCGGTCGGCGGGATACTGTAAATATTTATACAATTTAAAGTTAATGTTTCTGGAGATTTCCAGTAGAAATGTTTTTATTTTGGGTTTCTGGCTTACATTTCCTCTCTTGTTTACCCCTGGTAAAGCATGGAGCTTGCATGTGATGAACTCCAGTGGAATAGCTGCTTGGACTTTCGTACAAATGCACGTGGCGTCTTAGAAGAGTTTGGCGAATTTTGGCTCGTTCTGATTCCAAAATGATTCCGGTATTCGCCCATTCGTCCACAATGAGGCCGCAGGTTCTTTCTAGATTATCCGACTCCATGTCCAGCATCACAGTTTGCTCCTGGAGAAGTGTTCGGAGGTCGTAAAGTGCCTGAAGCGAGAGCGTTGGTACATATGGCTTGGACCATCTCTGACCTCCTTTCTCGACGTCTTCTTCGTATTTGACCCATCTGGGTTTATTAAGGCCTCATTGTAAATCTGCAGGTTTTTTGTTTTAAATTCTGTTACTGATCATCTTACCTTGCGACTTCCTTCCATTCGGACCGTCCCTGATTATCAGGGCTCAGCTCAAGCATCTCACAGAAGAGTGGAAAGGCTTCGAAGGGCTCACCTTCATTGTCCCGTCCCTCCCAAGCCGACTCCATCTTCCTGTACAAGTTAACCACGAGATTAACAAACGAATCCAGGATGCCGGACGAAATACAACTTGGCAATTGCTACTCAGAATGCGCGGCCTACAAGGCACCACGCATAGTATACAATTGTTTTAAAATTAAAACTTGGACTTATGAGATTCTCTTAATATATGGTTTTCAGACCCTTGTCGTCGGAAAGGTAAAATGGAACTGTTGAGCTTGATGAGATGGATTAAATGAGATGAGTTTACAGTTTGAGCTGACGACGCCTAAATATTTTAAAGTGGATGAGGGATGACCTACTAAAAAATTTAGATGAACCTCGTATTAATGTCGTGATTATATATAGCTGCCTGTCCTCCCATGATCCCTACTTAACTTTTAATTAAAACGCCCGAGCTCCAAATAATGCGCATCGTCAAGCTTTAATCCTCCGAGCTCTATTTGCTAACCTCTATTCTATATCTTTGCCATCTATCTCTCCATTCAAAACAACAGGCATGCAGGAAACGTTGCTATGAACAAGTGAGTTCGCAGATGCACTCCAGATCTTTCTCAATGCTTGATTTAACGACAATATTCTACAAGCCGGACAACCAAACAGTTTATAGTTCATAGTAAAACAATACAACGAGGGCCAAAACAACGGAAACGTTCGGGAAGTGGCAGTTTAATTCAGGTCAATTAATAAAAAATTTCCTTTCATATGGACATATTCGAAAATTTTGCATGGATGAAATACTCTGTAAATGGAAAAGTTACCCGAAGTTTCGGGTTTCATATGCTCGAACCCGAAAATGGGAATCCAAGATGGCAGCTAACCGTGTGATTCTGCCAAGCACGAATCGTCGCGCTACGCCTCGAGCTAGCCAGATAAAATCTTTATTATTAGATCATTAACGAATGTCTCACGTGTAATACGGATTTATTAATTCTCTTATTTTTATAGTAGCCCTAATTTAGTATTTCTGCAACAGTTCTTCTAGAATTATATTCTCTGCGGTATTAGAGTCAGCAGCTAGGATAATGCTGGATTCAATTGACGTTTTGCGTTTGCAGCATTCAGCACGTCGTTCCGTCCCCAGATTAACGCCACCAGCGCAGCCCTTTCGACAGAAGTTCAATAGTCCTCTGCTGTGAATTTCCATTGGAACCTCTTACCTCATCCTACTTGAGACATATTATAGACAATTTAGATATTCGCAAAGTACCTAGATATGCATATGCAATTACTGGAATGACCCCATGTAACCGTCTAAGAAGGAAGTGTAAAGGTGCCTGGAAGTCTGTGACCTTTTCCCGTCCTCAGGAACCTTTCAGGTCCAGAGTGCGCGTCTTGCATGTGTGGGAGGTCGGGAACTCCCACGTCTTGGTATTATTTATTGCATAAACTAATTACCCTGATATTATTTGAATTACAAAATGTTTCACAAGCTGGTATATAGCTTGTGCCTGGAAGTCTGTGACCTTTTCCCGTCCTCAGGAACCTTTTAGGTCCAGAGTGCGCGTCTTGCATGTGTGGGAGGTCGGGAACTCCCACGTCTTGGTATTATTTATTGCATAAACTAATTACCCTGATATTATTTGAATTACAAAATGTTTCATAAGCTGGTATATAGCTTATGGCAGAAAAGGAGGAGTGTTCACTGCAAAATTTGATATCTTGCAGCTCTATGAATGAAATGTATATCATCTCATTACATTTTTATACACGAGTCAATACTATCGTAATAACCCATTAATCACACGACACACCATCCTTCTTATGACACTTGCAATGGGAGTAGTAGTAATGTAATTCGAGGTCAGCTTGACGTTTTTTTGGCGTCTCCGTGTTTCGCTGAAATACGAGATGACAACGATGACGGTTATTAAAGGCAACAGCGACGCGGATTTAAGTCATGCATCGTGAAGCATGGTCTGGAAATTATACTGTCCATTGTAAACAAGCGTCACACTGGCCTTTGAAATGAAAAATTGTGTATGAAAGCTTGAACTTAAAATCTGTCAAGTATAATGTTAATGATGCATGGTAATTCCACCAGGAAAATTGTCTACAAAAGCTGCTGGCTGCTTTAAAAATTTCGAATTCAAGGTTTCGCTATTGTCTATTTACGTATCTGTATGAAATTTTAAAATTGCATTTACCTGAACTTCACGTAATTCCGACAATAATGCAGAACCTTCAACATTTTGGCTCACTCTGGTGCATAACATTAATTTAAATGAGTTTATTCTTAGGCGGAATTTCCAATTCTAATTATCCCGATTTTCACAATTCACGGAAATAGAACAGACGCACGCACCGCACACGGCTTGCTCGAATGATTACGGATTTTGGAATGATTCGAGTCGCCTACATAC
>VNWX01002217.1:0-12664 GCA_009869905.1 Ceratophysella communis | reverse complement strand
TTACAGCTTGTATGATATGCTTCCTTGTGAACCTTGTTTCATACAGATATTGCTTTGTTAGATTTCTTGCATCGATTTTGTTCATAAATTTTATTTTTGATTGATGGTTCCCAAAAACGTTAAGCGTTTTACATGTAGGCCTTCTACATAGTTCTACGGGAGTTGTGAGTTACGCTGCTTGCACATCTACTGATGTGGACAGACAGACAGACAAGATCATCCCAGTAGACCTTCTGGTCTAAAAAGATTGATAGCTTTTACATGACGTTGCAGAGCACTCAGACGCCAGAGTATTTTCCACGTAATACTGAATATAACTTTTCAGTTCAACTTGGAAAGACATTTAATATTCCGGATAAGGTAGAAGTTGGCCTTGCACAACTCTTGTTCACGCTCCCTGAACCGCCTAGAGATGTGAATGGGCATTATATTCTTAACAGGAACAAGTTTTTTAGAAATTTTTTTGGCGATAACATTTTAAAAGTTCGCACTCAAAATCCAATTAGATTCGTAATTGAAAAACAATATTAAGATATAACCATGTTTGTTCGAGAGCTAAAAGAAGAACTAAGAGTGAGAAACCTAGGTGTAGATATTCAAATGGATCTCACGAATGGAAATTACTTTAAAATTATAAATTCAAGAACAGACAGCTTGGAAATTGCATTTTCCAACGTTTTAAGCCATGCAATGGGATTTGACAAATCAGTATTTTTGGTTGGAGTACATGTGGGCGGTTGAGATTTTTCCAATTCTGAGTTTTTAGAACTCGCTCACGATGGAAGAATTGAAGTGGACCTTTTCTCCCACACTTATACAAATGTACCAGTAGCAGAGCCGAGTGAATATTCTGAATATGGATTGATTTCTGCAATTAATACTGCACTCCAGCAGTACCGCATTTCCTTTGATTTTACGGGAACAGAGCTTAAATTTGATCCTGATCAAGTTGGAACTGTCGTTCTACTCTCGCCTCAAATAAGTCGCTATTTTGGAGTTTTAGTAAATGACTGGTTTCATGAAAAGTAGCAAAAAGTGCAAGCGAATCCTAACATTGTCTACTATAAAGATGGCTCGTTTTTGCTTATTCTGTGCTCTTGTGCTGAAGATCAAGTTTTTAGCTCTAACCTACTTCCAATTTTAAGGGCTATGCCGATCCCATCCGAGTATATTGAACAGCTTGAATTCAATTTCGACCCTATCCAGTACGTCTCGGTGACCCCAGCAAAGCTATCCTATCTGAGGATATATATTCTGGATAAGTAGTTGCAACCCCTTTCAGTCATCAGTAAGCCTTCAGCGGTGGTACTTCACTTTCGAGAACGCCCTCTCTGAAGTGAAAAAGCATAAAAAAATAATTAAAAAAAGAAAGATTATGAGAGATATTAGGTGTACTAAAGATAGACAGTGTACATTAGAACCAATGGGTCAGTCTGGAGGAGGTCAATCTGGAATTATAGCTAATGAGGAGGATTATGTCATTCCTTTAAATAAACGCGGGGAAATTGGCAAAAAAGGTAGGCCCACTAGGGACAAAACGGAAAAGGAAAGGGTCAAGCTGAGCGTGGGAAAAAGCTACAAAAAGCAGGGCGTAAGGTCAAGAAGGCATTCAGTGTTAAAAAGGTGGTCAAGCGAAAAGTACGAAAATCGGGACGCAAGGCAAAATCAGTAGCATGGAGAGCGTAATGATTGGATCCAGCCCTTTCCTCCGCTCCGAGTTGGACCTTTTTGTTAATTTACCTACTTAACGTCGTCTATAGAAAGTTTTTCCCTTATTATCTTCTGGCAAGCGTAATTGAAAATGAAAATCCACTCCAATTTTTCATTCCCGGCAACCAAACCCAGTATTTAGACTTGAGCTCTAGCTACCTCTATGTAACAACCAAGCTTGTCAATCAAGATGGGAGTAGCTTGGATGCTAATGACAAGGTTGCGCCTGGAAATCTATTTCTATCTATCATGTTTAGCAACTGCTGTGTCAAGGCAAATAATATAGTCATTTCGGATTCGGAACTTTTATCCATACTAATTCTATATCCAAAAATTGCTGGCCTATGGAGAGTCTTACAAAAAGACTGAGCTTTCAAGTGAGCTATACTTTAAGGACACAGATAGACCCGACGTTTATACTGATGCAAATTTGGGATACAAGGCCCAAGAATTGCTTGCAAAGCAGAGCACTCCGTTTGAGCTCATTGGGAGAATTAACTCGAGCCTGTTTTAAAAGAAAAAGTACATACCCACAAATGTGGATATTGAAGTCACTCTGCGAAGGAGCCTTCCAGAATTTGCCCTTTCATCTGCAACTACCTCCAAGACTAGGGTGACGGGTTGCAAATTTAAATTTGTTATTTTCGAGGCAGCTCTATATGTTCGAAAACATGTCCTAAGCCCTCAAGCTCTTTTGCATACAGAGCAACAGTTTTCATCTGAAAAGCAGGCTCTCTATCCTATACGAAAAACTGAAATCTTTTGCATGCACCTTCCCGCCGGAAATTTGGGCACATCTGGGAATGTAATATTCAACGGGCCAGTACCGGATTTGCTCACAGTTGCTCTCGTCAAGGCCACGGGAACAGCCGGAGCTCTCGACAAGAGCCCATTTAACTTTGAGGCTTTTAAGTTCAGTTCACTTGGAGTTACTATCGACGACAACGCCTCAGTCTATCGTGTTCTCAAGTTTGACTTTGCCAACGGGCAGTTTCTTCAAGGATACCACTCCCTGTTTAAAGCAGTCGGGTTCCCAGGAGAAGGCAATTATCTCTCTCGCTCTGACTTTGTCAAGGGCAATTCCGTTTTTGTATTTGACTTGAAGCCAAGTTCAAGTGGAAACCCCGATTCAGCTTCCACGCCACGGACAGGTGAAGCTTGACCTCAATTTTAAAGACGCCTTGGCTATTCCAATCAACGTCATTGTCCTCGGCCAATTTCAAAGACTTGTTTTAATTGATGCTGATCGAAATGTCTCTGTCAAATAAGAGTGGGCTGACTACAGAGGAGCTGGCAAACGCTCTCTTGTCCATGCTTCGTGGGACCAGCGTAGTAAGAGTATTTGTAATTGCAAGTGATGAAATGAGAGAAGTCGGTTATGATGGTCCTTTTCCAATTGTAATTATTCGAAATACTGATAAAAAGACTAAGCCAGGAAAGCATTGGATTTGTTATTATATTAAGAAGTTGTGCTTTCAAGATGAGCCACTCAACTATTGTTTTTACTTTGATTCCTTTGGTAGCTCACCCTCTAGCTATAGCGTCCAGACTCCTCCTGGACGACTTATTACTAAATTTTTGTACTTTACAAAGTTCAGAGTCGGCTCTATGTGGGCATTTCTGTCTCTTTTATGCCTACCATTGTGCAATTTGTCGTTTCTATGCAAATTTTTTGGCTCGAAACTTTTCTAAAAATACAGCTCGGAACGAGCGTTTAGTTTTAAAATTCTTTAGAAATTTAGCAACTTATGAACGTAAAATTAAACGTAACCAGTCTTGCTGTGCAAAGAATAAAATGGCATAAAAAACAACAACAACAATTGTATCTTTTTCTTTTTTAGATTTTATTTTTCATCATTTTTTGCATTACCCTTTAAACCGAATAATTAACTTTTAATCTCTTGCTCTTACTACACGGTTAATTTTTACCTTATTCTTGGTTACCGCATTCGTAAATTCATCACCACCAAATTCATTGAAAACGTTACCATAAGAATGAAGAGAAAGAGTAATTAGCTCGACAATATTTGAATCTTTAACAATTTCTTCTTGCAGAATAAAATTCTCTAGAGGGAGGCCATCTTATACCGCCAAACTTGTATAGAATTTTCAAAACAGCCCATGCCTCCTTTTTTATCTTTATATCCGTAGTCTTGATGTTTTCAACCACAGAATCCAAAATTCCTCTTTGCGTACGAGTAACGATGAGCCTAGGTTTATTCCGTTCAGGCAATTCAGGAAACGAAGGAGCAGAAGCAGACGAACTCGAAGGACGAGAGGTAGGAGGCCTAGGCGGCGGTGATGGAGGCGGCGGCGGTGGCGGAGAGATAACAGACTCACTTTGCTTTCCAAACTTATTCAAATTCAACAAAATAAAGTCTTCTTCAGTGGCAACACGCATCGGGGTGGCCATCACAACGGTTGGTCATTAGAGTGTAGCGGGCGATTGCAAGGAGTAGGGGTTGTGATTCCTGAATCAAAACTTGACACTTTACTGGATTTTCAACTGCAAGCAGGTTCCAGTCCAGCCACGAGTTGTTTTCTTTTAAAAATGAATAAAATTCTCTAAAATAGTGAACAAGGGCTCTAATGCGGGACTGAGGAAGGTGATCAATCCAAAAATGAAGTGCCTCTGAATCTGCGTTTTGAATATTGTGTAAAAAGAGGCAACTGTAGTTTAGCCCAAGCCAATCCATAATGAGAATAAGATGAGAAAGTACATTTCATTTTATAGGTAGCCGGTGATCATAAAATAGGGTTGGCAGAGCCAATTACAGCTTAGCTTGCATGTTAAATCCCATCTTGCTTTTGATCCCCCATTGCCATACTTTTTTAAGGAACGTAAACCTTGGAATCTTCAGAAGGGAACACGAAATTTCGTACTCGAAACTGGTTATTTGTTTGTTGATGAAAGTCTAAAACAAGGTTTTTATAGGGCGCACTCACTGCATCTTCATAAGCTTCGACCAAAGATCTTAGACGACCAGGATGCGTCTGTTTTCTAAGGTTTACAATTGTGCTCCTATCCCTAGGATTATTTAAAAATATACTGTAGATGCTTTTTATGGAACAGGTACACATATTCTTTGCAAATGCATTTTGTAGCATGACAATTATGGAACAGTCTTTATGATGTGCACGGCGAATAAACCACTTTGTTATTTCTTCATTCTCTTCCCTTGGAAATAAACCATTTTATCATCAAATATAATTAGACACTTTCCTTTTTCTACATGTTTCTACACCTCATCCATATCATGAGTAAATATGACTTCAGGGTGCTTTCTTTTAAATTCAGAAGAAATTGGTTGATTTTCTATGTATGGTTAAAGTACATAATCAAACTCTTCACTCATGATTTCTCTCCTTCTTTCAATAATCTCAAGCGTTAACTCAGTTTTCCCGCTCATTGTAGGACCGATAATAGTGGAAGTAAACGAACCGAAATTGATACAAGATTCGACTATCAGAGCCTGATTCCATTTTATTTTTCCAATTTTTGTATTTAGTGAGAGAAAGCAGGACTTAAAATTCAAAAAAATCAAATAAACTGATCCAAGGCTTGTGCCATTCTTCCTTTTATACTCCTCCATCAACCTCGTCTATCCTAGCCGCCACTCTATAGTCGTAGAGCTCTGAAAAGGAAAAAATCGAAATATTAAGCCTTATTTTATGATTTTCTATGCTAGAGCTTCATTTTTTCTCTCTTTTAATATACTGCATCCAAGGGCCTAGAATGTAGTATTCCATCAAATTGCAGGAAATATAAGATGCAATTTCGGAAGATATTTTCTCCGATTCAGTTTTAAGAACGTCATATCCGTAGTACTTAGATGCATTTAAAAATTGCATTAGAGTCATTCCAAAAATTGATGAAAATTCAACAAATCGGAATGGAGTACCAACAATCTTCAAATGTTCTAGAAGATTAGAGTTTAGAACAAATATGGCTCCAGCTTCCTCCAACATCTCTTTAACTTTCTTTCCTTCTTCATCCTCAAAGAAGTTTTCAGGAAACGAAGATAGGGAGCCCGGTGTTGGTTGCACAACTTTTTTAAATCCGAGATGCTCGTACTCAGTTGGAACCCCAAATCCAAAGAAATTCAACTTGTAACTTGAACCCCAAGGTTGTCCGTTTACAACTACTCCGGTTAGACCTTCGATATGCAATGTGTCTCTAATTTTTATGAACTGAATACACGTCTTACAAAGCTTATTCAAGAATAATCAAAGCTCAACTGACTCATGTTTCTTATTTTCCTCATTCTTATATACCATCTTTTTTATTTTCTAAAAAAATTTACAAGAAAATGGACGAATTTTTGTATTTAAACATACTTGATCTAAGCGGGCTTCTTATACCTGTCTCTCTACAATTTTTGCATCATCAATTGATGAAATCATATAATCTTCAATCTCGTGCATAAGCAGCACATCCAAAATTCCTGACTCGCGAAATTGCCACAAAGAAAAGAATACAAAGCTTATAAGAAAATGATCTTGGAAAGCCTCGAAGGTCAATCACCACTTGCAGGAGTGTGAGAGACTGGCTTTTATGAATAGTTATTCCCCAGCAAAGCCGGAGTGGAAATTGAGATCGAGTCCACTCTGTTGTAATTCCGTTCGGGCTGGTCTTGCTCATTGCCTTCTTTTCTACAGAAATCGGTATCGCATTCGATTCTGGAAATAGTCCTGGGCCCGTGTAAGAATTGAATGCTAACATAATTATTGTTGGATCATTTCATTCTCTGTGAAGAATCTCCTTTATATAACCTTAGCTCCCAATAACCAAGCCCATGCACGTGTTCAAGTTCTTCAAGAGCATGTCCCCGGCTCCGATTCAAAGCTCCAACGCTTCATGCTCATTAATATCCTGTTCACTCTTTGTGGAAACGATTCAAAACACGGGGCGCCCAAGTTTTTGCAGTTTTTTCCTAATTGGAAAGGAAAAAAACCAATTTTTTAAATTAATTTTTAATACATCAAAAATACAGATTAAGAGAATGTACCTGTTGTAAGTTGCGCACTCTGCATTAGTGCTAACAATCCTGACGTTGTGTAAAAAGTCGTCTAGAGCCTTTGCTCCAAGGGCATCCACAGTTCGACTATTTAGAGAAATGAAGTCATCTCTCGTTGGTCTACCATTTCGAAGCCGAAGCAAGAGTTTTGAAAACTCTGCAGCACCCGGATCCGATTGTCGAACTTGTTTGACCACGTTCATGACTGAATCAAATTTTTTGTACAGAGCAGACCCATCCATTCTTAGCCTGCACCCCTTAAAAGAGGATGACCACAGGGGTCTAACCATGTCTGGTGGAAGCTGCCAAAAATCTGCAAATCCAATGATGCTGAGCCCACCAAAGTCTTGTCGATTTCCGCGAATCTGCTTGCACCGCATATTCATATACCCAAATAAGCGACATCTAAGCAAGAGTTTTGCAAACTCTGCAGCACCCGGATCCGATTGTCGAACTTGTTTGACCACGTTCATGACTGAATCAAATTTTTTGTACAGAGCAGACCCACTTATTCCAAGTCCGCAGCCCTTAAAAGGAGATGACCAAAGGGGTCTGTCCATGACTGGTGGAAGCTGCCCAAAATCTGCAAATGCAATGATGCTAAGCCCACCAAAGTCTTCCCCATTTTCTCGAATCTGCTTGCACCGCATATTTATATACCCAAATAAGCGACATCCGACCTGGGATTAGGAGAGTAGGCTGAATTTAAAACCCTTGTTCTTAGGAAGATGCAATAATCGTAAAAAAAAATATTTACATACCATTGAAAGTTCATCAAGTAGAATGTAATTCACTCCAACAAGACGTCCCTTGAGCCTATCATGCGTCGCTCTTATTTTCTTTTTTAATACTCCGTAATACTCATACTTTTCTTTTAAATTTTTTTTCATTTTCTTCACTTCGCTTAACCCCAACTTGCAGCTCAGTTGCTTTAATTTCTTGAATCAAAATTTCAAGCTCAACTTGAGTTGGCTCTTCCTTCATCTCTGTATAAGGGATGGCAAACGTGGAATGCATGGTATTCCCGTTTATGGCCAAAGCACTGACCCCAGTAGGACCAACTAATACGCAGCTAAAACCCAGATACTCTGCCAAGCAACCAATTACGTAGCTTTTTCCAGTACCCCCTACCCTAGTCACCAAAAGACGTAGGGGATCAGTGTTCCCTTCTACTTTATGCCTTTTAACAATTTTAAAAGCACATTTTTGCTCGAAATTTAAACTTTCGGCAGAATATAAAAATGGGATAACTGGCTTGGACAAGGCCATTTTTTCTATATTTTTTCCTTCAGAGGAAGAGTAGGAAAATGGCAGAGTACAAGAACTCATACTCGACCTCAAGCTAACCTTTCATCTTGAGGAAAGAGTTGAAGGAACTCCGCTACGAACCCGGTCATTCCAAATTATCAATTTGCAATCTTTGCTCTATACGAAGGCCCGACTCGGATTACGAGGGATTTGACGACAAATTTATTCTAAGCTTTTGCAGTAAGTGCTACGAAATTATTTGTACCGTGGACAGTTCCGACTCGGACGATTCAAAGTTTAGCAGCAGTTCAACGGACGAGGGCGAAAGTTCAGCATCCGAATCAAAGGCGGGTTCTTCATCCTTACCATCGTGCACACCAGCGGCAAAGTCAAATGAGAGCTTGAAGGGCGTGGCCAAGAGAGTCTCGAATTTTAAATCTTTGGCTCCGACAAAAATTAAACCCTGGGTTTCTTTAAGATCAAGAGCTAAATCCGCGGGAGTATCTAAACTCGAAAAGAGTCGAAAATCCTTCAATATTAATTTACTTCAGCAACTCCGTGCAAAACTTGTCTACAAGTGTCAAGCTTCCAGGACGTTCCGGTCACGATACAAACCCTTAACTGTTGGAGGAATTCTTGTGCAAACTCCCATGGACGATGCAGGAAAAGTGGGTAAGTTATTTAGATGGAATTTAGAGGATTTAGAGGAACTCAATTGGGGAGCCATCGGTTAGCCAGTTCTTCGAGTGGCTCATGAAGAAGCGCATTAGGTCGAATTGCTCTGCCGGAGAAGCCGCAGGTAGAAAGACGAGAAGACCGCGACCGAGACAAGAAGGTACAGCCAGGAGGTAGAGGAGTATTTGCTGTGTCTGGCGCAAACGAAGAGGAAGAAGAACGACAGCCAGTCAACGTGGCCTCAGACCCGAAGAAGCAGGGCAAAGGTCACTGCTCATTCTGCGACCTCACGGGACACCAGATCTCAGTCTGCCGCAAGTTCAAAGCAGAAGATCCCACTTCCCGACGAAAGCTGGCCCAAGACAAGAGGTTGTGCTTTTCTTGCCTGGAGGCAGGGCACGCAGCTCGACATTGCAAGTCGAAGAAGTCGTGCACGGAAGAAGGATGCCGTGGAACACATCACCTTCTTTTTCATGGAGCTGAACACGAGAAGCCTGAGACGAACCTGCACTCATCGGGGTCTTCGGACGTGCTGTTGAGAGTCCTTTCTGTAAAAGTGACCGGTCCGGCCGAAAGTGTCAACACCTACGCCTTACTCGATGACAGATCTTCGGTCACCATGATGGACTCAACTCTGGCGAAGAAGATCGGGGTGAGCGGAACACCGAAGCCTCTGAACACGCAGTGGTAGCATGACGTCGTTCAGAGCTTTCCAGAGTCGGAAGAAGTCGAAGTCAGGATTTCGGAGACTGGGAGAGGCGACAAGAGCTACAAGTTAAGCAAGGTCAGAACTGTGCCTAACCTTGCTCTCCCAAGCCAATCAGTGAGTGTCGAAGCTCTGAAGCAGGTATGGCATTACCGTAATCCCGTCCAACTCAGGGACTTGAAAAACGCAAAGCCCGAAATTCTGATCGGCCAGCGACACTGGGACTCTGCCAAGCAAGTGGTCCGGGGAGATTGGAACGGACCTGCCGCCTCAAAAACCGCACTGGGGTGGGTCATTCACGGAACGTCCCACGCAGTCCAGAGCCGCGTGGCGAGTTTTCTCTTTTTTCCATGCAAGCAGCGCGGTTAGGTTAATAACTGAGTCTGAGTACTCAAAAGTAACAGCAGATAAGAATCCTTTACCAATCTCACACAACGAGCAATCTTTTTATGACGAAACTCATCAAGCGAATCAGCTTCTTGATCCTAAAGCTGTGCCTGATGATATTAAACTTGTTCTATACAATCAGTTGGTGCATAATCTACACAACGAGTTAGTAACTCTCAAAGAAAAGGAGAGAATTCAACCACAAAGGAAAGAAGAAGAATCCATTAAGCCATTTGGAAAACATGACAACACCTATGAAGCTCGAATGTTAAGCACTTTACCTGATAAATCTCAAAAGGCTGCACGAACTTTTATCTTTCTTCTAAAGCAACATCCAAACATAATATCCTAGGATGAAAGTGGTAAAATGACATTCTATAAAGTCCCAAATAATCGTGGAGCAAATATTCTTGACCTATTAACCTTTGGTCTACGTCCAACGGTTAAGTTTTCTAAATCACCACCTGGTGCCAACGCATTTACACACATTCTCGAGTATCTTAATATACCAACAAGTTTGTTTGGAGTAAAACTTCGAAAAACGTTAGTCAAATCTAATGCTGACGAATTGAAAAAGTGTGTGACCGACCTTCATCCTTCTCCTTCAACTTCACGTAAACGATCACATCAGGAATCCTCTCAACATATTCCTCCTAACACTCCTATAAGTGAATCCCCCATTCTTACATGGGAGGATTTTGATTAAATGTACAACTTGGAGAAGCTGTTTGGGATTAAAACAAGACCAAACCCTTAAGTTTTCATTTACAAAAGGAGAGGATAGCAGCCTGCAGCTAAGCATGAATCCAATTAATCAAAACGTTGTCTGCACAAACACTGGACCAATATTTTCACGATTTGTCACCTACTCTGCAAGACTTGCAAGCTATTCGGGATGGAAATTTCATCATATTCAAGCACCTTCTAATCTCGCTCGAGCTGGATTTTTCAGCTGTGGTACCTCAGACCGAGTTTTGTGTTTCTATTGTGGACGGGCTGTATGGAAATGGGAAGTTACAGATGATCCATGGAAAGAGCATGCCACACATGAACCTAAATGTGCTTTTATGCTATTGAACTGGAGTACTCAAAATGAGGTAAAATAAACAAAACTATAAGTTTCTATCTCTATCTAAGCTGAAACTTATTTATTTTATTATCAGGTGGAGGTCAATGATGAAGATTTTCCCGTTGTAGGAACGCTGGAAGAGGAATTTAGAAAAAGTAGGTGGAGATTTATGCAAGCTGTTTAGAATATAAGATGATATTTTTATTATTTGGATTTTTTTTTGTATTTCAGATCAAGCTGAAAATTCTTATTTGAAGGGAATTCTTATGTGCAAGATCTGTCTAACAAGTCCCTCTTCTCATCTATTTTTACCTTGCTCTCACATGATAACATGTTTGTCTTGTTGTACTTTAGTGTATAGATGCCCAATGTGTCGTTTAGAAGTTTCTAAAATTCGAAAAGTGTTTATGTAAGTTACGCATTTTCTATGTGATTCATATTTACTTATTCAATAAATAAAACCTGCCTGCGGCATTCGGCCTGCGGCCTCATGCCTACGGCAGGTTTCACCTACCGTTCGGCAGCTTGGGACCAGAAGGTCAGATTTACGCTTCAGACACGAAATATAGCAATATGGCAGGTTTCACCTACCGTTCGGCAGCTTGGGACCAGAAGGTCAGATTTACGCTTCAGACACGGAATATAGCAATATACTCTCGCAAGACACACGTATGATTTTGAGAATTTCGAAGTTTACGCACATTTACATTTTGGCCTTTGTTGAAAATAGAAGCGGCTTTACATGTAAAATTTAGTGTTTCAGTATTTCTAACGGGTTTACATTCAATACATATTGCTACGCAGCGTTAGCTAAGCAGTCTAACATTTTCCTAAATTTCTGAAAATTTCCGAAATTTAAGGAAATTTTTAGAAATTTTTAAAATTTCCGAAATTTATAGAAATTTTTAGAAATTTTTAAAAGTTCATAAATTATTGAAAATTGGAGAAATTTAAAGAAAATTTCTAGATTTTTAATATATATTTTTTTAAAGAAGTTTATACATTTTCGAAATTTTAGGACATTGTTGAAATTTTCGAAATTTTAGGACATTTTTGAAATTTTCGAAATTTTTGAAATTTTAAGAAATTTTAAGAAATTTTCAAAATTTTCAAAATTTTAAGAAATTTTAAAATTTTAAGAAATTTTAAGAAATTTTTAAACTTTTAAGAAATTTTTAAAATTTTAAGATATTTTTAAACTTTTGAGAAATTTTAAGAAATTATCGAAATTCCCGAAATTCTCAAAATTTTAAGAACTTTTCAAAAATTTTAGAAATTTTTCAAATTTTAAGAAATTTTCAAAATTTTCGAAATTTTAAGAAATTATCGAAATTCCCGAAGTTTTCAGAAATTTTTAGAAATTCTCAAAGCTTTTTGGAAATTTCCCAAAGAAATTCCATTCGTGACAAATTTACTGCTTTTTGGCCGAACGAACTCTCATTCGGGCCAAATTGCCGTTTTTCCCGAACGAAATTCCATTCGGGCCAACTTGTCGCTTTTGCCCGAATGAAATCACATTCGGGCCAACTTGTCACTTTTGTCCGAATGGAATCTCATTCGGCAATTTCATTCGGGCTAACTTGACGCACCCCGAGAACAGGCAGACAGACATACACCGCATACTCCATACCACACCACAACAACATAACTGTCAGGTGTTCTCTCAGCATTTAGCACCTCAGCCCTGTACTATGTATAACTGCTCTCACCTCGCCTCATGGTCAATGTAGTCATGTGTCAAGTGAGTCAAATCTATATTCATAAAATCGTACTTTGTGGGTGGGTTTCCTTGGGACCTATCTCCTAAACTAAGCCACCTACAGGGATGATCAATATACGTCAAAATTTAGC